>KL567222.1:4472-20939 GCA_000715275.1 Gyrodactylus salaris
CACATCATTTTGAAGAAGAGTTTGTAGGCTTTCTGACTTTAGGTTTAGTACAGATAATATTATGGAACTTGTGAGTAGTATGGCAAATCGCTATACACTCTTAATACAAGCGTCCACTTTTTTCAATGTTACTATTTTTTTATATGAACGTTTTTATAAAGAAAAGGAACCAATTGTATGTTTCAAAGAGGAATCTGCAAATACCGGTATTTCTGCCTATCAGTACAGCTATCCCCATCTCCCAACATTCACATAAAAAAATAGTTTACTTTTGGTTATTCAGTCATTTATTTGAAAAAAACTGTTGGCCGTCGAATTTTGAAAAATTCTGAAAATACCATATACCTTCAAGGAAACCATGAATATCTCCCAAACTAAATTCTCATAACCGAAAAGTTCTTAAAATTAAATTTTAGCTTAGTCAACTATAAAAAATATCAATTATCATTGAATTGAAGAGTCGGGTAAATCTTACCGTTGTTAGAAATTCGCCATAAGTTTCGGTTGGACTCTCAGATTCATTGCGTCTACCTATAGAGAAATAATATATCAATTATTTTTGTGAACGCTTGAATATAGAAAAACTAACTTGTATTCTTGTGATCAATTGGTTTCTGGATATCATTTATAGGATTGGGAATTGGATCTTTCAGCTAAAAAATAGATATTAGTCAATCCTGAAATCTGACTTATTAAGATCATTATTTGGTTGAATATATCTGAGAGGAATTTGATTTTTTCTGAGTATTACTCACCTCATCATATTCATCTTCCATTTCACTTTTTAGGAAAGGTTTCTCATTGTTCTGCTCTTTCAAATTCGAGACCAAATGAGAGGAAATCGAGTAGACCGTGAGATCTCTGGTCACAGTTAGCTTGATCTGATTTCCCGCCTCAGAGACAAGCTTCGAGGCCTCCTCTTGTGAGAGGCCAGTAATCGGCTTATTATTCACCATCAACAGACGATCTCCAGGAATTAAGGGGGACTCGTTCACGTCAAGTTTATCCCCGCCAATCCACGCGGCAGCCTTACAAGGACTATCCGGAGAGATGGCCTTTATGAAGATCCCTAAGTCTTCACCACTGTATGACTGCAAATATTGATTTTTGAATTAAAGTATGCACAAAAGTATTCTTGAATGTTGATGGTATTTCTTATGGAATGTATGAACATTTTCTAATCTTGTGCCTTTTTGAAGATTTACACCAAATATTTTAGATCGGGGATCAAGATGAGAAGATTTAATATTTTCCACGGTTTTGAAAGTAAGTTTCGGGACTGGTTGGAACATTAGGGTGGAACCATAGTTCACCTTTCTTTTCACTACCTGAGAGTGTGGGGCAGGCTACACGCTGCTCTTTTCAAAGTCAACCTAAGAAGAGAATGATACAACCATTCCCAAAACGTCTTGTTAAACAAATATATAAAAGGAACTATTACAAATATAGTACACTTTAAATAGTTAGTTGTGAATCACTCTTCTCTTTTTTTGAATTTGAAAATGCTTCAAATAAATCTCAAGTTAATTTTCTTTGAATTTCTTCAAATCAATAAAAATAACACTTTCCAGAAGAAGATTAAAGAGGTCAAGAGGATTAAAAAGTGGTAACACTAAGCAATCACAACCCACGTAATAAAGTAAATAAAAGTAATAAAAAGAAAAAAGAAAAACATTAATCTCTTTCAAGTACCTTTGCAGCAAGTATTGTGAGGCCTAAGCAATTTCCGGATTTGACCACAAGCACTTCGTGAGTTCTGAAACTAGGATCATTCACGATATCCTTCTTGAGATGGTCGACATTACTGAAACCGTTTGGAATTTCGTTGTCATTGCAGTCCTTGATCTGAAATAGAGAGGAGGGAATTTGAATCAAGATTTTGAGATTTAACAAGGGAATGATCTTTCAACTGACATCTTAGCTGAGAAAATTATGATTAGACCCTGAAATCTTATCCTCCTATTACCAAGAAAAACGATCAAAGAATTAATTAAATTTTAAACATGGAATCTTGCTTTATCTAAATAGTCTTATTTCCTTGTAAAACTGACAAAAATCTACTTAGTAGAAGGTTATTATTAAAAAAACTTTAAACCTTAGAAGAACTGACGATTTTGGTAGAAATATATATCTTGTTCTTCACACAAAAAATATGAATTATCTAAATAGTCTTATTTCCTTGAAAAACTGAATCTTAGTACGTTTGAAAGACAATTGAAAGACCCTTAATTTTATGGGTGAATTCTGCGCTATCAGCTTTGATACATAACTCAAATTTGATTGATCAACTCGATTATATACGCTCCGTTAATAGTTAACGCTACGTCGGGAACCAGCCCTAGAATTTATGTTTATCAAGAAACCTTGTTTTGCATCATGATAATTCTCGTTCTCATGTATCTGGGTGGTCGAAACGGCTGCACTCGGATTGGAAGTTTTACTCCGGACCTAGCAAGTTACAATTTCAGATCGTTACAACATCACAGTTTGCTGACGGCAAGCAACTATTTTTGGTCTAGTGGCACAAGTGGTCTAAGGAGAGCGTTTTGAGAAAAGAATTGTGGACAGGTGTGATTATTTTAGCCAATAAAAATTGCCAATTTGTTGTGGCCCGAGACTTCGAGGACCCTAATTTTAAGCAAATTTTCTCTTACATCAGAAAAGTTGGTTAACGTGACATCTTTCACCATTTTAGCTGTATGGTCCCCATGATCATTCAAATCACCCTCCAGATTTGTGTATAACGCTGAGAGTGTGAGATACACTGACCAGCTGAATTTATCTCCCTCCATATTTATTGGGCGTAAACTAAGTCTACTCCAACCGTTAGTTATTGGATCCTTCATGAACTCCATCAATGACTGTATCTGTAGCAAAGAGAAGGATATACATTATTAATGTGGGAAAGTTGTAAGATAGACGCTGGAATTACAGTTATTTCATATTCCGCTTCATCCTTATCCAGTGCACTTTTTATCGACTTCTTTTCGTGAAATAGTTTTTCAATAACCTTCAAATCCCTCATTGTCACAGAGAGAGGCACTTCCGATGGATATGAGTCATCGGGGAGGAGAAAAGGTAATTTCAACTCCTTACGATCAAGAAGTTGTGGTTCGACAGTTGTATTTGAATGACTCATTCCTGAGTCCTCTCCATCATCTTCTGCTTGGTATTCCTCTTCAGCCAGAATTTTGTCAGCTACCTATCATGAAAGGAAGAATTTAGAAGTTTTGCAAAGAAAAAAGTTTAATTAATTTCATTACCAAGGCATGAGGAGAATAAACTTGAGATCCTCATTTTAATCTTAAAGAACAAACTGTACTAATTAGAGAGTGTACTTTATAGAAATGAAATAATATTAATATTTCTATTATTCAGTTGTTTGCGTTGAGGATTGCACTGTTATAACATTTCCCGAATTTCATTCGAAAACTAATAAGTTTTATTGTACAAAATCTAGATTAAATTATTATTTTATTCCAGATAAATAGTCATCATTTAGCGGATGGGGATTTGGAGAGAGTATAAACATTGAATTCAACATGGTTCATAATCAATACTGATTTTAGTTGAAAAGAAATAAACTTTTCACAAGGTCAATTCTATATTATATCATGTAACAGAAAGTACTTGTACAAATTAGTGAAATCTGTGAATTTTATCAAAATTTGCAAATATTTATCGAGCTTTTAGTAAGTGTTTTTCTTAACCCTCCTAGGCCCACAGTAACATTATTGTAAAATCTCCCTAGAAGGCTCATAACTCCAACAAGAGAAGTAATAGGAATATTCGAACTGTCAGCAACTAACTAAAGTTAATTTTAGGCTTTCAAATGATATCACTTTCGAACTATTAGGTTTCGAAAATACAGTTGTTTGAAATTTGCGCGCGAAAATAATTTGAATTTCTTTTCTCAATTTTGAATTTTATTAAATCTAGAAACTGCTATATCTTTTCTAATTCATATTCGAAATTGTTCAATATTTTTTCTTTTTGTAGATTCCACATCGGATTATAAGCAAAAAATATTTGATCTGGTAACTCAGATTTCGGAAGAATTTAAGGGTTAAGATTTTTTCGTAACTTTTAAAAGAGAAATGTTTAAGACAAAAATGTCTTTTGAATTTGCCTCTCTAATTAATCTGCAAAAGAATTAAAAGAAAGAAGAAGAAGTTTTTCTAGGCTTGGGCCTAGGAGGGTTAAACTAAAGTAAATCAAGAAAATGAAAAACTTCGTATGAAATAAAGTTTTTCTTGATCTTGACATTGAATTTTAAATGTTATCACGAAATATCTCTCACCATAAAATCTTTTTTTGTTATTTTAAAACGGTTATTATCAAGGTTTTTAGAACGAGATAAGAGACACGGTTAGACAAACTTGTTTCACTCCAGAGACCACAAAGTCAATCCATTGTGGGGGTATGATGGGAAGGATTGGCGAATTGGAGACGTTCAGGGAGTCCTCTTCAGTTTCATCCACCTCGTATTCATACTCTCCGGCCATAGAGCCGTGGTAGCCGAGTTTACTAGAGTTTTTCGTGGAGTTGGTGTGAGAGAATTCTACTGTCTTGATTCTGTAGCATTCGAGGATCTTGCGAACTTGTACCGAGTTCAATCTGACTAGGTCCACGACCACGTTGTAGAGCGTCTCCACTGAAGCAACATCAGTGCGAAGAATCTCACTCAGCTATCAAAGGTAAAGCATACATTATCAATGTGGACCCTTGAAGCAAACAATGAAGAAAACTCAACCGTCCGATAGACAAACTTTGATAAAACCTGAAATTCTTAAAATAAATAACGAAGAGAAATAAGTCTGTCTCTAGAATAAGAATTATTATTAGATTCAAAATGTAACATAAATACTTAGAAAATAATTGCATAAGAAAGTGATTATAGTTTTAGTTATAACTGACATCATGGAATTTCTATGGTTATTTGAATTTGGTGAATGTTGTATGAGATGTGATCAGACTAATTTCAGATAATACGTCAATTATATGGAGCAATGTTAAGCGATATTACTAGAGCATAAAATACGATATCATTTTCAGGCTTTTAGAGGACAAGGAATTGAAAATAATGTTAGAAAGTGTCTACAAAGATTTATTAGAATACAAAAAGCGTATAATTCTCTAACCTCTCATCTGAGAAATTTCTTTTTATACATCTTTCAATAAAGAGAATGATTTCTCAAATGCAAAACTTGTTGATTGAGACATTTTTAAAATAAGACGTGATAAAATTTTATGGGCGCCTGCAAAGAAGATCTACATTGTATGCTCGTTATTTTTATTAAATTCAAACCTCAAACTTGAAAATAATTTTTAAGCCTTTTTATGCTCTAGCTATTATCCCTTCGTGCCATGTTTTAGGAGACGAGGTTCTCAAGATTCTTCATGAAATGAGGCTGATAGTAGAGGGCTATTTGTCCAAGTACAATGAAACTCGATTGTTGCATAGAGAGTGTATTTTTATAAAATATTTCAAGTAATATATTACAAGAAGAAAACATTTTCAGTTTCTCTGGTAATCTCCAATCCAATCATAGAGAGACAATATTTCTTTACAATTTTTATTTTGTCCCTTACTCAGTGATTTTTAATGACTAATTTAAAAAGATCCTAAAATTTAACTCACAAGGTCCTAAAAACCTCTGTAAAAGGTTGGGCATTTTCAAAATTATCATCAAAGTCCTTTAGATGACTGAAGGTGAATTATACTCAAAAAGTAAACACCTGCAAACTATAAAAACAACTCTGTTGCCTTTTTCTGTTATAATAAAGCAATGAAAATCCTTTTTTTCTTAGAATTGAGTTTCATAGCCGAGTCTAACTCTCTTCGGGTTCACATGAGGGCTTATAATGGGGGAGGAAGTTTTAGAAACAATTTACATAGTAAATTTGTTTCAAGGAGGGAGGAGACCGGAATCGAACCCACGCCATATGTGATATCATATTTATTGGACTTGGGGAACAATCCACTACACCATCCCTCCCAAATCCTTGATTGAAATTTTAGTTCTAATTCTTACTTGTAAAAGTAGTAGGAGGTAGCATTCTGCAGCTTGTAGGAAGCCCCTCTTCTCAAACCAGGGAAAGATTACCCTAGTCAACCACAGTTCCAACAGGCTGCCCCATAGCGGGGTCAAGGTGTTGATCTGTACTATTTGCAATGCTCCAGGGTCTTGATCCAACTTGAAGGAGCACAGATCATCAGCTTGCAGAGGGCCGGAGATGAGTTGATTAAAGAGATCGCAGTTGAGGTTGTGTAGGATCCTTACAAAGAGTTGGATGATAATGCCAGAATTCAATTTACTCCCCGACATTACATCGAATAGACCGGAGAGGAATTCCACTAGAAGGTCCTAAAATTGTTAGAAATATATTATTAAACGTGCATTCGTTGAAAATTTGCAATTTCAAAGATGGTAAATAGATCATAAGACCTATAAGACTAATAAAAATCGATCAATTTTTCGCATAAGCACCTTCAAGTTAATAAATATTCTAAATCAAATCTAGCTCTGAGCGTACCGATGAATTTGTGAGTTTATCTATCAAGTAGGATTCCAGGTTGGAGGATGTAGAGTGCAGTTTGACCTCGAATTCTACGATAATTTCGAGAAAGTTCTTCATGATTGAAGGGACAATCCTCGCTTTGATAATGTCGCAGGCGTTTTGAGAGAACTCTTCAAAGTAGTTTTCTGTTAAATTAGCCAATTTATTCAGTATTAGTTGCCATGCCTGACTAGCTGTCTGTCGATCTTCGTAGCTTTCATGACATTTCATCTCTTCGATTGGAGCCTTGAAGGTGAAAAGATTAATGTGTTATTCTCTCAATTGACTCAAGACTAAATACAGTGGTATTTACACTTGACAAATGATAGAAAGATGTCAATTTTCTTAGACTTTGATTCGAATGAATCAAATTATAGTCTCCTATAACACAAGATCAAATAGAATTTCACAGGTTTAGATAAATGAGAGTTCCACTTACCTGGAATGTGACGGTGAGATCAGTGTCATGTGTTACTAAATGCAATAGCTGACTTGAATTCGAAAGCAGCCCCGAGACAGAATTGAAGGGGTCTGTCAGCGCTGGGGACATGACCTTTTTACCTTCAATTATGAGCGAGTCTGTCGAGTATTCTGATAACCTCTCAATCGCTCCGATGAGAACACTGAGAATCTGTCTTCTACGCCGACGCCATTGAAGTGGTTGTAGGTCTCGGGAACATAAAGGGGGAAGTATCAACTAGTGGAAAGAAATTGTTCAGATGTTAGAATAGGGAATTCTATTTGATTAGAAAGATTGTGCTTAGTATGTGGCTATAAAGTCGTTTAGTAATATCCTAGAAAGGTCAATTGGCCTCCATTCACACTCACTTCCTCAGGATTTCTAGGACTAGATTTAACATTCATGCACTCCTCTCTGATCTCGATCGCCTCCCAGCGATCACACTGGCGACAAATCGCTCTCAGCATGAGATAAATGGACAGAGATGAGCCCAAGGGACAGACCTCGTTGGTCATTTGTCGATTGATGAGCCAGTCAAGGAACTCGTTCAGCGTTGCCGGAGCATAGGCCAATTGGCAGGGCAGCTTATCGGAGACAGAAGGCGCTGAAGAGGAGCTGCTGATGGATCGAATTTTGGAGCCTTCGTTCCTCCTTGATGCTTTCATCTTTGGATTGCCTGAAAAGAAAGAATTTTCCATGCATTAAAATAAATTAGGTCTCTTCATGTTCTGATCTTTCAGGCTTTCCAAGTAACATTTGCATAAAACAAATTTTCAAGTTCTGTAATTAGAAATTCTATATCTATAGAAATCTGATTGAACCCGGACGAACGCCGAAATATATATTTCGAAGTGGAATAAAATATATTTCTGGTTTCCCTGGTAATATAATTTTGTAACAATTATCATTTGTAACATAATAGAATTCTATAGAAATGTCTGGCCCTCTTTAACCTAGACAATTATTACAATTAAATGCATTATTCTTATGAGAATTGATTTAATTCCCCCATTCAGTTACTTAAAATAAAGGTCACTTAGCTAGTAGAGAGTTATCATTAGGACTATATAAACCACTAGATATGCTTAATAGCTCAATAATACATCTCAAGATATAAGTTTTTGACAATACTCCCCTCTGAAGAAAGTTTCTTCTCTAATTTGATCAAAATGACTATTTTTGCTTTTTCAATATTTCGATGTGTATTTATCCAAAACTATATTTTGAACAAAATCTCGCAAATAATCCTTATACTTTTTCTAAAAATCAGATCTAAGCATAATTCATTCATCGATACACAATTCATGATTATTTTTGAGTAGAAGATGCAAATAAACAAGAATAGTCCTAGCTATTTTGAAATAATCGCTTCAGGGAAGTTTTCCAAGATTTAAAATTTTCTGCCCAAATTCAGTTAGGGTTGTCAATACAATTTTTTGTAATTCAAAAGTTGTAATAAGTATGGAATTTACTACCCCACAATTTGTAATCTTGAGTACCAAACATCAATCTTTGAAGGGTGATGAATTCAATTGCCCCAATGCAAGGATGTTGTGGGAATAATGTCTTAATCACATTCACAAATAATGTACTTATGAAAAGTCAGACAAGTGTTTCCTTTACAATTTAAGAGAGGAAATTAAATTGCACAACCAACTTGCAATTTTATGTCACATAAATATCAGGCATTTGTATCTGCTCGAGAATGAGTGTAGGCCTGGAAATAAACACTTTGAAAAGCAGATAAAGTGGCCACATGCATTAAGGAATGAGTGTTTGCTTTTAGAGTATACCTTGTATAAGAGAGTATTGATTGAATTTTTCTAAACATTTAATCTTTTACGAAGAACAACGACTTACTATTATCTTCAAGGGTCCTCTTGGAGACTTGTTCTGTAGATATAAAGGTATTCGGGGAGTAGGGATTGGGTAAATTGCTCCTGACCTCACTATTATGCGGAGAGGATGAGGAGCAAGTAGTCAGCGATAATGGCCGTTGTGCGGCAGAGGCGACAAGGTGGTCTGGACGATTCTTGACGTTGACAGCCAGGGAACTGGTAAGGTCGGCTTCCATGGAGTTTGTATGCGAGTGGCGGCCGCGTTGGTGTGAGGGTACTGGCGGTGGGACTATTATTGCTTTTTGTCCCGCTATCTGCTGAAAAGTATTTTATTCATATTGTCTGATTTCTAAGGGGTTGATGAGTGATAACCATGATATCTTATTTCTAAGCTTTTCGGTAAGCCCTAATTCTTGATCCGAAATTGATTTTTTTGGTGCCTCGAAAATTGATCAACGTAGTTACAAAAAACATAAAAGATAATCATCAAGGCGGTAAGTTTGCAATTTAATAGATCTTCATGCATGTTACGAAGATCATGATTTTGAAAATAGGCACAAGTCATAACAAAATAGCTCACTCAAAAGTCCAAAGGCTTTAATTCAACCAAGTGAATTATCCGAGGGAGAAAATGCACATAAAAATCAGAGGAATTGGAACAACGAAAGACACACCTTTTTTAATTTTTGGAAAGAAAACAGTTTTTCCCTCCAGATAGATGGGAAGAGAAATTGTGAGTAACATGGGCGTATTTATAGCATTTGAAGAGGTATAGAGAATATTTTAGCATTTTTATTGATCTCTTTACATGGCGACGGAAGCAGAGGAGAATTTTCCCCATTTACTCAACGTAATTATTAATTTGACCCACAATGCATCTTCATAATTGGATCGATATTGGTCATTTTCACTTGACGACGTTGACAACTAATCTTGATTATTGTATCTATCATATTTTCTGCTTCCTTGAAGACTCAAAACTGTTGAAAAGTCAAAGTATTCAATGCAATTTCAACATAATTGAATAACATTTTAACAAATGTAGACCCCCTAGTGTTCAACAATGATGATTCAAGTGTTATTTCGTTCTGAACTAGAATTAAGCAGCTGTGAACGACCCTAGAGAAAGATAATTGACAAATGGTTTTTCCCCCAAAAAAAAGTATTCAGTTCATTAGAGATAATTAATCTGATACACTTTGAACAACAAAAAAAAATGATTAATCATAAAAATTTTTAAGGAAAAAACATAGTACATAAAAACATCTGTTCTTATTGGAGGGCAGTAAATTATAATTAATTGCATTTTTACAACAGAAATAAAACGTTTAAAACAAAGTTGGATTCTACACAAATCAGATCGGCCAGAAACTAGCTTTTATCATCCGAAATAGTACAGGTGCAAATGTATATCCAAACTACACCTATCTAGATAATCAATAAGTGATCGGCAAGACGAGAGCATGTTGGTGTTTGATTTGGATGAAAGATAAAAAAATATATAATTTTTCTCTCAGTACAAACTAAATCCAAGAGAAAAGAACTAGGATGAGAAATTGCGGAGTAGAAATAATAATAAGTGTCCTCTCTCTTTCTCTACCCAGGCATACAGTTCTCCTTTTGTGTTTCGATGAACATGATTTTCTCTTGTTCAACAGAAGATGACTATCAAAAAGAGGGAAAATGCATCTTGATTAACTATGCAAATTATAAGTGCATTCCTTAGTGTGGGAGAGAATGGGTTGATATATTCTCTATTAATCATTTTGTTAGCATAAAAGAGTGATCATTAGTTCTAACAGATGAATCCAGATATGCACCAGGAGTCTTTGAAATAAAGTTGAAATCTCATGGAGAAAAGGCTGTTTAATAATAGGGTAATTATCAGAATCAAGTGGAGGGGTAGACATTATTGTTACAACCTATAGGACAGTCCAGTTGAAATTATTATGAATAAGTGGGGTTTTAATTTTCATATTAATAACAAGTGTAGATGTTGTTTATTTATCATAAACTATAGGACATACCAATATTATTATTATAAAGTGAAAAACTTTATTCAGTTGTACCAATGATCAAGTTGTTTCTTTCTAATTTGTTGGTGTAATTAAATTCATGAAACATATTTCTCTTGAATTATGAATTTATTAAAATATGAAAAATCGAAATCGAAAATATTCTTTCCCCTCGTAGATTCTACGACGTAGAAGTTCTAGTAAAACCCAAGATAGCAGAAATCTTTTGTACAATTCGTTTTTTATCATATGAAGAAATTAATTTCATACAAGTTAAATTTCGTCACGAAAAAGTCACTTCTTTATGAAAGCCGTTTATTAAAAAAACTCGAAAAGATAAAACATCTTGAGATAGGGTTCCCAACAATGAAATTGATAAATAATTGCAGAATTTAATTCTCGATCCGAATATATATTAATTTCCTCTACTTCCATTTATGATCCTCCTCTGATTAATCTATTTTATTTGAATCTCATTGCTCATGACACTGAATTCTAATTTTTGCGAATTTTCAGAGATGAAATTCACAGTAATAAGACTCTAGCAGCACAGATGACATTTTCCAACACTAGAGTTATAATGAAAATCTTGTTCTATTGAGCCCATCCGAAAAAGTTATTGCGCCGGATCAAAGCATAGTTTATTTAAATTTTCTTTATCGACAACTTATGAAATGAAGCCTTTTAAAGATAAAATGAAATCGTTTACTTCTTCAGCGGAACTAATCAATTTCTCTGTCAATAATAAGTGCAAATATTTAGCAAAAGAATATAGACTCTTCCATTTTTTTCGATACGCCAATCAATTATATTTTTATAGACAAAATAAAAGAGGAACGCCATGTACAATGTAATTAAATCTCAGTGAAATGTTAGGCAATCGAAGGATGTAATGCAAAATTCTATTAACCAGCTATCTGTAACTCGAGTTTACAGAGAAGTCACCTGAAGGTTTGCGTGTTACTTTCAAGTAGGTAGTGTTCTACTGAAGGAGTATTCGAAATGTAGATTAAACAATAATTTCATCTGACATTTGACAAAGTTCCCTTTCCTCGTCAAACTCTGATAAGACATTTATAATCTTGTATTTTAAAATAAATCCCTTCTAAATGCTGATGCGTGTTTGTGAAATTCATTTGCCTGTCGAAATTTTGAAATGCATACTTTATGACAAACTAACATTGAACGCAAATAAATGAACTTTTTACAAAAACATAAAAAGTTATTCAATGTTTCTAGGGAGCTAAGAGAAATTCTCTTGTTTCTCTAGAATTCATTTCTTATCTGTCTTCATTATTCCATAAGAAATGAGCAAATAGAATATCAACTCGGAGAATTACACTCAAATTATACTACTCCTTGTGAAAAGGGTGACTTAAAAAGTCAAATAATAAAATCCTAGTATAGGAGGGGAAAAACGTGGCATACTCTGCACTTTTTTTAGAATTTGAGCATCATAGCTGAGTTTCACGAGGGGTTATCATAGGAAGGGTGAGCAGTTGTTTACCGAGTAAACTCAACTCGAAGAGGGAGGCCAAGAGAATCGAACTCACGCCAACCCTCTAGAACATTATTATAAAACGTTTAATCTTGCAAAATATGTCGTAATGAAGTCATGAAAGAGTAAATTTAAAATAGCAAGATTCTCGTCTAGAGAATATAATGTCAACATTTAAGTCAAGAATGCCATTTAAATCATTGCGCCAAATTCGAATTGTTTTTATTTACAATTGAAACTAGGGTAATATTAGACTGAACATTTTAAATAGGGAAACGGTACTTTAAATACTTCCTAATATGGTAAACCTTATTCTAAACCTTAAATCACCTTTCTTTTCACTTAAAACTCATTTTAGAGACTCTAACTCGAAAACAGTATTTTCATATTTAAATATTTTTCGTTGTCTGGCACAATCTTATATTGCACTTAGAGCACTCTCACCGCGTCTTTTGATCCTTGAAGAGAGACTAGCGAAACCTTTCAGATTCAAGAGCGTGATTATCTAAACTGTCAAAGATTACCTCATTTGGTTGAACGATGATTTTCCTCTTTGATGGCGTTGTAGCGAGATTTATCGAAGGGCGTCCTTTCTTACGTGAACTCAATTCGTTAGTTTTTCCCTTAAGCTTTTTCTCAAATCAATCAGGAAGTTGCGTCTTAGCATCAGGTTCTTCTCTGAGACACCACTTCTGAGCTGGTTTTCATTGTGTGACAGGTAACTGTTCACTCCAACTTTCAGGATCGTATGAAAGAACGACTGCTACACGAATGCATCCCTCTGGAACTATCATCTAATCGATCGAATTTTCTACAGGCGGGTTCAGAATATTTTCTCCAATGCTAATTTTTTGTATTTGTCTTCTTCTGTGGCAGTTATGGCGATGGTGTTGAGGAATCCTTTACAACTCTCATACTATCCCCTCAGCTATGGTTTGGGTTCGAGTCCCCATCCTTTCTTCTAGAAGTGTCGACCAGATATCAAATTGACACATCTACTCCTCTCCCATGTTTAAAACCTCAGAGACATAAAAACCAATTTCTAAGAAAAGGTTAACTTGTCGACAAAGTGGACCGAGGTCAGGATCCTCTGGAGCCTGTCACGAGTCATCAAAGAAGAGATGATTTCGTTCAAAGTATCTGAGGACCAATGCATTCTTATATTCTCCATTTTTACAAGGCCCATGTAAATAAACAGGCCGGTAATTTGGTAGATTTCCTCTTTGGTTACGTTCAATGGGAAGAGATTCGTCTAAATCGCGTATAATTTTTTTCTCTACAGAGAACTCTATCATCGACTAGTTTATAAAATTTTCGAAGATTTCTCCTGACGATCCAACAGGCCTGTTATCCTTGTGTTCTTCAATTACAATCGTATTTTCATCGTACGGACTCAAGATCACTCTCCAGAAGAGATTCATTACTTGAGAACTGCAGAAAGCTGTTATTCAAGTCAGTGTTATCTATAAAGTCTATCGATTGTAAATGAGATTACAAAGCTCCAGCTATGAATCCAGAAATGAAATTAGAGTCTATTATTGAGAAAAATGTAATTATCATCAATTACCCACAACACCCAGGGGGGACACCGGTATTCCAATAACAAATGCCTTTAGATTATCGGGGTAAGGAAATAAATTTTTATTTTCCAACAGTTAATTGGCAGTTATATGTCGGGAAAATATAATACTCGATAAGAAAACTTCATCGCTGACTTTTTAAATTCGTAGTTACCTAAAAGACTTCATATTTCAAGAGTTTGAAATATAAGAAATATTATTTTTTATAGAATCTGTAACAATTCTCCTTAGTGGAACACTGGTCTCCCGGGTTTCTCTAAAATCTAAAAAGTGGTATCTATTGTTTTTTTTCAAGACCGTTGTCTGACCACTTTAGCAATAATTCCACCTTTCTTCAATAAATTTTAAGATTTTGTGGAAGTTCTTATATATTTGATTGATCCGGAAAGAGAGAATACAAAGTAACATGTGCATAAAATGCTCAAATGAGTAACTGATTGAGCAATCAATGATTGACCTTGCATGAAAAGTAGAGACTGATATATTGTTTCTCTGCAATATGTTAGCTAGTGTTCCTGCTATAAAATTAACTAATTATAAAATCAATCATACTCCTAGATCGACTACAATGGGTGATTTTCATCTTTGATATAAAGTTTTTTATGATCTCTATATTGATTCAATTATTGATATAATTAAATATTATAAGTAAAAAGGGAAAAACATTTCTGTTTCATTCTTCCTAATAATTGGCTTGCTTATCCTATTGTTTGAATTGACAATGACACCCACCCTGTGCAGGCACGTTTCTAATCTTCTTAAATCTTTCGGAAAATCTTGCAAAAAGTCTAAAAAGCTTTTTATATTTTTAAATAGGACCTTTTATTTTGTGAGAAAATGATATTGTTGATCTTATATATAACTTGTCTTGATAAGAAAATCTGTTAATTTCGTCATATCAGGACTCCTCAGTGCAGCTATCCTCACTCCCTACCAACTGTGAGACAATAAAAAATCTTGTCAATAAGTTCTTCAAGTGTTCATGTCTCATACACGGGTGGTGATGCTCGCGGATTTCTACCCCTTTTATGCTATTTTATTTTTCTCAGAACATTGGAAAAAAAAAATTTGTGACAGTTTTTTATATCAATGCTTACTCTTTTCCAGCGACAGATAGATGATTGGTAATTTATTTGTCTCGGGCTCCACCATAACTGTAGCGTAAAGTGCTCCGTTTTAATTAATGGGAATCCAGAGAATTATTTTAGAAAAATTATTTATCCTCCTTTTCATCAAGATATCTGTGTCATGCGACTCTTTCTTCTTTTTCCACTCTCATATACTAGAGATAGACATATTTTGGATAAATTCAATTACCAATCATATTTGTTGACTGTCTAACGTCTGTATATTTTAGATGTATGGGCAATATATATTTTTAACTATTTCTGATACATTCTCAAATGAGAAGGAAATATATATAATATTGTCAAAGTATACCCTAAAATTACGATCAGAGTTCAATTAAGTTAAATTGAAATAAGTTTAAATGGAAAATCCCATTTTAAAATATCCGTGATGTCTAAAACTAATGATTAAAATCTCTATTGTAATATTCAGGATTCATTTGAATAATTGGTTAAATACATTATCATTGAAAGGATTTGGAGCAACCTTGGTCAAGGATTTTTTCTCAAATTATGATAGGTCAAGATTTTGTAGTTCAAAACTTGAGATTTTTTGTTGGTAACATTTGAATAAAAAATGTACACTGATATTTTGATTAGCCTAAAGGCAGTTATTTTTTGTTTGAACCCACGATTCAATGTAAGACTGTGAAGTAAATGACATAAAGTAAATTGAGTAAACCAAATTGAAACAGTATCCTTTCATTCGCTAATCAAAACCAGAAATTATAAAAATGCAAATTTGTATCTACTCTTCATGAATGAACACTAGGCCACTGCTAATTGAAAAAAGTTTATCCAGATCTCACAGTTTTGAGAAATATAGAGGTTGCTGAATACAAATTCGATGAAAATATTACTTCAAATGACCCCAATTATCTTTTGGGTAAGCACTACTCGTAGAAAACGCTTCTTTTTTAGATAGAGCTGTGATGAATCATTTTTTTCGTCTAATTATTATAGGAAATAAGTTTTTGATTATCTCTGAATACAAAAACAAACTTGTTGTTGATCAAATCCGATTTTCAACCATTTTTACTTATGAGTAGTGCGTATCTTTAAAAAATCATCGAATTTGTATTCAGCAACCTCTATATTTCTCAAAACTGTGAGATCTGGATGAACTTTTTTCAATTAGCAGTGGCCTAATGAACACTGTACTTTACATTCACTCCATAGTTACTTACATTGAGGGTTTGTCTGTTGAGGCATAGAAATCCTTTTAAATCTTACCAAAGCATGAGTTTTATGGATGATCGTACGTTTATCTGATAGCGGATTTCTAGAGTAACATTCGAATCCACTTTTCAAGTTTAACAAAGGAATCGATATGACTTAATTAATAACCAAGTTTAATAGACGATTACCTAACAGCAATTCTTCGATTT
>KL567223.1:0-16743 GCA_000715275.1 Gyrodactylus salaris
TCTGGCTAATTTTCAACTAGATTAGTCACATCTTCCTAACAAAAGGCCTCTAATTGAGAACGTTTCTTCTAAAGGATAGCATTTTTCATGTAGTTCCCAAATATTACTCCCATCTCTCACAAAATCTTTAGATGGTCGAGAAAATCCCGGTTTAAGTTTTGGCGCAAGTTCAAATTAATTTGATGACGATTTTCATGCAAAAAAAATTTTGGCCTGTTTCCAACACCTAGAATAGATATATTTAATAGACAGTTCCTCGTGAAATCATGTCTAAAGGAGGTAAAATCAAAAATCAGAGCCCTAATGGTCATGCTAAAAAATGCTGACTTTTCAATAGATTTCTCATTATTTTGAAAGAGAGAAAATCTCCACAAATTAGGTTTGACGATTCATTTTAGGATCAATAGATTTTTTAAATGTTGCAGTATTATTCTAGAGACTATTTACACTCTGAGTCTGTGTAATTTAGAAAAAAAAAATGGCTTTCTATTATTTTGCTTGAGAGATTATTTTTTTTTCAAGAATATTTCACTCTTGGTTTTTATAAATTAAGCCCGTAATTTGACACTAATTAATAAATTCTAACGAGAAAAGGACAGATGGTCGAGCGTTTTGGTTATTCCTTATTCTTGTTAAGCTAGTGCTGAGGAGAAGCCAAGTCAAATTTGCCGCTTCATAAAAAATTAGACGAAAGTGTTTTTAAATGCATTTTTAGGTAAAAGAAATGTTTTTAATGAAAATTACAAACAAAATTATTAGTTCTATTCAGTTCAATCTAAACATCCTATTTTATTGGATCTTAACTTTACCTATCAATCGACTGCTCATGAGTAGGTTAGTAAGAAAAATATAAAAAAATAGCAAAATACGCAAATTAATGAAGAATCCATCAAGATTTTTTCATTTCTTGATTTTTTATACATTTTTTCAAAGCCAAAAATATCAAAAAGTTACCAACTACTGAAATTAAATAAGGCTTATCAAGATACACTTTTTGATGGCCCAAAATAAAATGAAAAGACTCACTTCTGCCGATTGTTCATAACTCCTCTGTATTTCACTTCTCTCCTTGTCAAAGCAACTTCTCTGGCGTTGTAGGTTAGAGAACCAGGCGATTTTCCCATAGGTCATACAACACGAGGCCAATAGGATGCCCAAGTAGCCGGAAAAGTTCTTCATATTATCCACGACCTGCCTCTCCACCTGGCCAGAGCGCAGGTCGGAGTGACGCCTCGAAAAGACGTTGCTGTGCAGATTGGCTAGCTTCTGTTGTACCGCCTCGATTTCAATGCTTTGCCGAAAGATGTCGTCGCTAACCAAAGATATCTTATCCACGATATGCAGGACCTCGACGATGTACAGGGTGTAGGCTATGAAATCGGGCTCTTCCAGCTTCCAGATTAAACCCTCTACACCGACACCCAACGAGTACTTCCTCAGGCCCGCTTTGTTCTCCAAGAGGGTGACAAAGACCTTGCCGTTGCCTATCCAATTCTTTGAATCATTGGCCCTCTTGAAATGGGCACTGAATATCGGTGAATTTGGATAGTAGATCTTGATGTGGGAAACTATTGTCAGAATATCGTTAAACGTTTCGCATATAGCAGGATTCTCATCGTTAAATAGGGAATTGAGATTCGTCAAGGTCTGAATGAAGATGGTATTCTCATTCTCGGCAATAACCAGTTCCCGGAAGGTACTAAAGGAGTTGTGAAAAGTGTGCGTCACCGAGAGGCAGTTTATCCATAAAAGTCGGTTTTCGCAAAAGAATTTGCAAACATTGTGATACACTTCAACACCAATGACTTCCTGGTCTATTTCTTGAATGAGACTGTGGAACAGGAACTCTGAGACAACTGCGTTCTTTTCTATAAAGTTGATAATGACGTAGAAGCCCCTTGGCGCCCCTTTGAGCAAAGGGGACACCTCAAAGGACTCTTCAATGTGCAGACTGAAGTAGAGGGTGCGTTGGACCTTTCTGATGAGCTGGTTCTTGAGGTTATGACTCATTTGTAAAACGTTTTTACAGTGCAACGTTGGCAGTGGTAGGAGGTCTAACTTGCGGAGGTCTGAAATCACCATTTTCTTATCATTCGGAAGCTTTATCAGCTGGCTGTTCGTCATTGGTTGAAAGGATTTAATTTT
Organism: Gyrodactylus salaris; assembly: GCA_000715275.1. Classification (NCBI taxonomy): domain Eukaryota; kingdom Metazoa; phylum Platyhelminthes; class Monogenea; order Gyrodactylidea; family Gyrodactylidae; genus Gyrodactylus; species Gyrodactylus salaris. The sequence continues at coordinate 2,146 of KL567223.1, forward strand.
TTCGTATGATATCCTTAGGGATATTTCCCTAGTGTTTTTCAACTTCTTTTCCAAGTACCCAATGTTAGTCTGCTCTAGTGAAAGGTTCTCTGCTGAGAATATAGGATAGAATGTCTTCCGGGCGGAGATTACATCTTCTAGGCGGAGATTTTGAATGTAACGACCATGGCTGATTATGCAGTGCTTCGTAATGAATTCATCTAGGTTCGTGTCCGGGTAAAAGGTTTCATGGCAAATGACGCATTCGAATTTATCATTTATGAAAATGTAAAAGAGGAACTTGAAGTCTTCATGGGTTAAATAGGGCTCCAGTCGGGCTGACTTGTCATCAAGAGTTGTCATTACACAGAATATTAAATCAGGATTGTAGGTTAAGTTTTCTACAGAGATTTTCTCGCCACATTTCATTGGTTCTCAAATCTCATTGGCTAATGATGAGTCATGATTAGAAATCTATCAGAAGTGGTGATGTGTGAACATTATTATTCTCAATGAATATTAGTGACTAATCAAGTGCATTCGTTCTCAAGTGTTTCTAGAAGGGACCTCATCATTCCAATAAAAGACTTGAGAAAAGTATTTAACAGAGTCTCTAGACAATCCGTCTAAATCTTACGCCGCTCATTAAATCTCACTCATCAGTAGAAATTTCATTATTTTAAGTAATGCACGTAAAAACGTCTCAATGAATAAAAATAATTTATTATTTACTGATAAATATTTTTTTTAATAAAAAAAAAAAAAAATTTTATACATTCATCTTTTGTGAAAAGAAAATAAGAAAAAAAGCAAGAAAAAGAAGGTCTCATTCCAGATCATCGTCTGTATCTGACTCTGTGAGATATTCAACGAGGCTACGATCAAACTGAGGTAGGCCGTTCAACTGGAGGTTCTGCTGGGAGATTCGTGAGGACTCATTCAACTCCATCATGTTCAAGTCTTGTGACATTTCGTGATCTTGATTGAGTACTTGGTCTGTTGGTGGTCGAGGAGAAATGTGAGAGGCGTAGTCGGGATTCCCGTAGGACCCGGAGGAGTCGCTGCTGGAACTGACAGAGGAGCAGTCTGAATCTCCGTATGACGACGTGGATTCTGAGCTGTTGGATTTAAGGTTGCTTTCTAACTCTTGATTCGTTCTGAAAATATTATTAACATCACAATTGGATTTTCAATCTAAAGCGGCAAGTCTCGGTAAATTTAACGTAAATTTAGCTCATCAAAAAATTGTCCTTAGTGAACTCAATTGTCCTTGTCAACTTTTTATCCTCGTAAAAATTAAAATTCTCCCCATGATTCTGAACACAGTGCAGAGATTTTAAAGCGAAAATATACCTTACTTATGAGTAGGGCTCCCAAAAGGAATATTTTGTTCCTTGAAGGAACTTCCTTCTGTCAAGCTATTAATAAATAACTATTCAAAAATGTTCTATATATCTTGGTTTAGCATATATGCTCAAAATAAAGCATATCTTCTGGGAGCCCTACTTGTGAGTAGATTATATCGATGAAAATTAAAATTTGTATAATAGAAATTAATGTGCAGGTGATTGAAAGTTGCAACTAGAAGAAAAACCATTCTCTGCTCAAGGATAGACTATAAACAAAATCTATAATTATTTTCCTTCAGTTTTTGTTGAAAAAAAAATTATTACAGTGATTTTATTCAAAATTTTATTTTTTTTCAATGCATTGAAAGCGAAATTTTTTATCCTATCAACTTAAAAGTAGTATTATTCATAAAGCTTGTGAAAATTGAATTTTCCAAGAAAAATTCACCTCACCATCTGACGAAAGAATGTAAGATTCTTTTCCAAATTATCATTTTTTGGTATTTTCATCCCATTTCCCACACCTCATCTGATAAAAGAGTCAATGGTTGGATAATTTTAGATTGAGAGTGTAAATACTTTTTATCTTGCACATGTATTTGCAAAGCTATGAAGCGTCCAAGTTTTTTTTGACATTAGGGTTAAACCACTCTGATTAATTGATAATGATCCTAGCGATTTGAAGTAGAAAAAAAAGTAAATATTCTCTAACAACGGGGATTATAGCGTTAGATGACAAAGATTACTTTTGCGTTAGAATTCAAAATAAAAGTACAGCTTTTCATGTGTAATTTTGTTTCACTTACTCTTTCCTGTTTTCATACTTCTGCAATTAAACATTCATTCAAGTGTGAAATTTCATTGTCTACTAAGCTCAATTTATATTTCGTTCAACCAATGAAATTCAAGTCGAAAATATTATTATTCTGATTCACCTTTTCTTATGCCTCCTAACACCCCTCCTCGAGGAGCAGAGATAATTATTGATTAGGTACTTTGGCTGAGTGATGAATTGGAAAATGTCTGTTGCCGACTTGAAAAGGCTGACCGGGAAGACTGGCGTAATGGCGCTCAGAGATTGCGACATGTAGTCATAGGCGCGAGTCCTGAAATGGAATAAACTCATTAGAATATTCTTCTTTTAGGAATATAATTAGAGTCATTCTCACGCTAAAGAGTTGTTGGGATTTCCATTGTTGAGATACCTAACAAAGATCTTGCCGTCCTCCTTTTTCCCATCAATGTTGTAGAGGCTCTTGATGATTGAGAACATTTTGAAATGGTTATTTTCGTAAAGCTGAATCGCATCGTTGTTGCAATGCAGTGTATGGAGGTAGACAGCCTGACAAAATCGAAATTCATTTGGGTAATAAATCTGCTTGAGAGTATCACAAATGTGCTTATCACTGAGGTATAAAGGGGGATAAAGTAGATAGGGTTTATTGCATTCAAGTAATTCTTCACTTTCGTGAAATTTGCCTATGCTAAGAGAATTTGCAATGAGTTTTTCATCTGTGGAATGGAATATAGAACGACCGGAGACAAAGTTCACTAAGAGTTCCAGGAGAAAGGTCCCGATGCCCATTCTTCTGTAATCTGGATGCACTCCGACGATGAGAATGTAGGAGAGGGGAGTGTAATTGGGGAATGATTTGTTGAGGACGCAAGCCTCTGAGTAGGAGCATTGTTCGAGGATTTTAATTCTAGCGATAATAACGCCGATAATGTCGTCATCTCTCGTGGCGCAAATAGTAATTAAGCTATTAGGCTCGGTGACTTTATCATACCAAGACTCTGGGTATTTCACTGGGAAGAGGATGCTAAAGAGGCTTTTTAGGCTTTCTCTATCGTCTGGTGTAAGCGGGCGGAGTCTGAGCCAGTCTGGTCTAATTAATTTGTCCATTTTTCAAATTTTATCGAATCGAATCTGTGGCAAAAGATGAAAAAATATCCAAATGTTGTATCCATTTGTTTTATTAATGAACGTTTACGAAAAAAACTTTAGACATTCTATAGAAATTAGCAAATTACTAACAGAGTCGGGCTTCTCCAATGCCAGCATTGCAATAAACAAAAGCATCAAGAAATATGAGGGCAAGACAATCATGAGATTGTCGCAAAACCTTAAAAGGTTAACCTGCAAACGATGCAAGGCCCTCAATTCACTCCACTCTCCTCTTTCAGCTCCAAAGCTCAGAGTGACCAAAAGGGCCCTAAAGATGAAATGCTTCAATTGTCAAATAACAACAAACATTGTCTCCTACAATAGGGATTATGACATTGCAAAGGAAAAGTCAACAAACGGAGATATTTGTCATTTGAAAGAATTCAAAAAGAAGAAGAAATAATCATGAAAATAATTTATTGACTCATATTTCTGTTGATATATTTATATATAAGATGCTGGTCATACATTTACACGGTTTCATAAGGAGGGGGGGGGGGCAACTTTTTTTGTTCAACTTTTATCCTCACCAACACGCGCCAACATCTTTTTATATGCCTCTGACTGGATTAGTTCATCAAGGTTCTTGGATCTGAAAATAGCGTATTAAAATAAATTAAATCTCGAAAGTGTACAGAAATCCATTTTCAAATTCAGGTTCATAAAACTTTTACAATTTTGTAAATTTTGCCTTGATTATTTTTTCCAACCATTTCAAGAATTGATGATATTCGAATATACATTCTTCATTTTTTACCCTAGATTAGACTTGGAGAGACTTCTGACGCAGTTTCGACTGAGTATCCAAAAGTTGTGAACACGGTGAATTACTGTGTCTAAAGAATTGCTTCCTTTCATTTTCATGTAGTCTCCTGTTCTAAACACTTCTGCAGAATTCTTCCCAGTACAAATCCACATGGCTCTGAGCCTTTTGCTTCGGCCTAGAATTCTTGGTTGGGTTAAGATGATTAAAAAACATGACACAAGCCTATATTTATCGAATGCTATAAGATAAGAGATTAAAAATTGACATACATAGGATTGTTAAGGAATATTTTAGGCTGATTCATACGAGTAAATAATTACCTAAATAAAACCTTCACACTTTCATTTCAACTATTTCATTTCTATCCCGCGATTGGTCTTTGATATTTAATTTTAGAAAGGAGGGTTTATTTGATACGATTTACACGTTTCCCAAAAGAATTCTGATAAAAAATGTTCATGCCCACAAAATACTTTTTCAAATGCTCACTTTCTATTTTTGACAAAATCTTCAAATGACGCCGCTACAAAGTCAGCGTGGGCCCCTTCGCCAAAGCTCACAGTGACAAGGTGGAATTCTGGCTCCTCTGCAAAGTCATCAGAGAAGAGAACGCAGTGAAAAGTGTCCGACTCCCGGCGAAAGTCAAAGCCGTCAGTGAGGCTGGCAGAAAAGTAGGCCACTTCGTCGTTCTCGAGGATGATTATATCCATTTCACCTCTCTTATTGGCGGATTCTAATTGAAAGTCTTTATCCTCTAACTTCTTCTTGCTAAGAGAGAAATTTGTCCAGATTATTTTTGCTTTTCCATCTCAAATCTGATTGGTTAATAATTATAAAGGTGGATATCACGAGTAGATAGAACTTGAAATTCTCCATCAGATGGTGTATTTAACCAGGGTAAACCCCTTTTGAGAAAAAGTTGAAAATGCTGCCAGAAAAGTCTTTTTTTCAAAAAAATCTTCAAGCAAATATTTTTCTCGAATTATTATTAAGTAAAAATTACAAAATTGTCAGTGTTTATATACCTGGGTTAAAAGCATCTTCAATTCAATTACTTAGTCGTATGAGAGAGGAAACTAGATTTCTTAAACCTCTTGAAATTTAAATAGCTTCTAAGCGAATTAATTTTTCAGATTCTTTTTCCTCGTAAACATAATTTTCATAAACTACACTCTTATAATGATGATTTATTACACGCGAAAAAAAGTATTCGCTAGTATGCTTTCCACCTGTATAATTATTAACCAACCAGATTTGATTATAACCAGATTTATTGCTGGATATAATTTACACAATGATAAAAATTCTTTTAACAATATGAAGAATTGTGTTTTCATCTTAAGCTCGTATAATACTATTAAGTAGAGTATATGCCAACAATATGGTCAAAATTTAAAATTTTAAAGAACTCTTGAGAACAATTTCGAGTTCAAACTCTGGTAAGGCTTTCATGTTCTTTGTGAATCATAGGCCTATCAAAAGCTACCTTTGACCAAATTTTAAACTAAATTACTCACTCTCCAATGGTGACAGAGCATTTTTCGTCAAAAATAATCTTTGATGACTGATCTGAAGAGCCTGAGTCATTCCTCTCAGCACCGGTCTCCTTCCTCAGTTCATTATTGAAGGAAGCATCTCTTTCTGGATTCTTGAGGCGAATTCTCTCATCGATTTCGTCGTAAAGGAACACGGCCTCTTCTGGCTTACACTGCAAAGTGTAAATCTTTATAGTGCGATTTTCAGAGATGGCCGAGATCCTAATGGACCTCTCACTGGCCAGGGATAAATGCATTGAGTCCCATATTATCGTGTTCACCATAACTTTGAAGGTGGATGAGTTCCGGATGATGATTCTTGATTTGGTCTCATCTTCAACGTCGTCATTCAAGTGTAAAAGACCGACGCCGAGCTTTCTCCAAGAGGAATTAGCCTTGTTATAAACGTAGACGACGACAATCTTTTCAAATTGGATTTTTTCATTCTCTTCGCCCGTCTCTAATTGAGCATGTTTTTCTGAAACTTTTGTGGTGCGTGATTGCAAGGCGGCTGCTGATTCATCCAGCGTAATACCTTCCTTAGAACCTTCCATTTTCCCATTTGACGCTGATTTGGCCAACTCTGAGAAGGCAGAAGTAGAATTGAAACGATCTTTTGATGTGTTACTCTCGGAATCTTTCACTTTCGAGGCTATGTCCTGACCAAATACAAAACTGGTTGGAAGTTTAAAGCTGGACTCGGTGGCTGGTGTTGCTTGAGTGTTGGAGGAGTTTTGATTGCTGTAGGAGACAAAAGTTGCAGGCTTAAGCTTCATCTCAACCGTCTCCAATGTCTGATGGGAGTCTGAGTTCTTTGGTATCTTTGAGGAGGATTCATGACAGTCAGGATTAGATCTCTTCAGACCAGATAGCATGGACGGCTTAAGTGTAAACTCCATGTGTAACTATTGAAATCAAAAATTTCAATGAAAATTTATAAATTGAAACTAACGTTTATTTTAAAACAAATTTATATTTCTAAATTAAGAAATTGAATCTTCGAATTGTTCACTTTTAAGGCGCATAGTATACATTGTGAACGTGCACACATGGGATTCCAAAAACAAGCCATAATCATTGACGCCCGTGGACATCTCCTCGGCCGTCTTGCAGCTACTGTAGCAAAAACACTCCTCAATGGACAAGATGTCGTTGTTGTCCGCTGTGAAGAGATCAACATCTCCGGTTCTTTCTACAGAAATAAGCTCAAGTACCACGAATTTCTACGCAAGCGTCACTTGACCAACCCCACCCGTGGTCCATACCATTTGAGATCTCCTTCAAAAATCTTATGGCGCACAATCCGGGGCATGGTTCCTCATAAGATCGCTAGAGGTCATGATGCCCTTAAGAACCTCAAGGTTTTCGAAGGTATCCCTGCCCCCTATGACAAGAAGAAGCGTATGGTTATCCCATCAGCTCTCAAGGTCCTCAGGTTGAAGCAGAGAAGGAAGTTCTGCGTCCTCAGTCGTCTCTCAAGCGAGGTCGGATGGAAGTACAAGGAGGTCATTAAGAAGTTGGAATCTAAGAGAAAAGCAAAGTCCTCAGTATTTTATAAACAGAAGAAAATTAAGAAGCACAATGAGGATATCTTCCGTGGTAAGGCCAAGGACCAGCTCAAGGAGTGCAATCAAATTCTCAAGAGTTTTGGCTATTAATATTCACCTGTTTATATTGCAAAAATAAAATGGATTTCTATTATCGACCAAAGATGTATTCCCTTTCCTTTATAAACTTAAGACCTCGACTTTTTTTTGCTAGATTGTAGTTAATTTCCCATGTTTTCTCGTTTGTTCCAAGAGGAGAAATACCTCAGCACCCATAAATTTTAATTATTTGTTCTGCACAAAAGAATTATCTCGACATTTCATAGGATAGGCTTGCCAGGAACCTTAAGTACTCCTGGTTACTGGAAAAATAACAATCGATGAGAGAAACTAGGTTATTAAGTAACAGGCTCGCCCAAATACTTATTTTTTTATTATTTGTCTTTCGGGAATACAGAATTTAGAACTAGAAAATCATAATTGAGAATTGAATCTTAAAACATTGTATCTTTTGCATATTATGTATTACATAATATGTGTGACTAAAATTAATATTTGACCAAAGCATATTTAAATTAAATGAGGCATATCAAGTTGATATTATCAACTGTCTTTGATAATTATAAGCATTAAAAATATTGATATTAGCAGTGTCCGAAATAAATTTTACATCTACAATGCAGATACAATTAATCAAAATATATATTTCGAATATAAGAAACGTTTTTTAATCTTATAATTTGCGAAGAATAAATTTAATATGGTTTAGATGGAACAACTCTATAGTCACTGCAAAAACAGAAAAAAATGTCATCTAATCTGTAATTTAATGGCTAATATAAAATACAATACTGTATTGTTTATTTGAATTGGTGAATTTCAAATAAGTCATAACAATACTGCACGGTACAAAAGTGAGTTTCTCTTCCAAATCTCTACTTTGATGACCAAGCATATAGATGATATATGAACTATAACTTTATCTGATACACTAATGCTCTTTTCTTCAGATTCAGCCAGTATCCATGCCATTATCTAGTGAGTTTATCCCTTTTTCACTGATGATCAAGCATATACATAACTTAATGATATAACTTAACTTCTGACAACTTGAACTAATTCTCATCTTTTCTAGATTCCTGTAAGTGATGAAAACTCAATCCATTCTATGTGGTCAAGCTAATCTTTAGTCTGGATTTCGTTTGTCAGAGTTCTTCTGATGAATAAATCCGGCTTTCGGATGACCTTGGCTTTTGATTATTTACATATCTGAACAAAATTAATGCTTTATTTATTTAGATATCCTCGATTCTTATCTGACAATAAATCCTATTACAGTATGCCTAACTCATTCTTTTACTACTCCAAAATTATAATTTAAAAAAACGCATAAAATATGTTAAAATTCCGAGTCGAAATACAATAAAAGGGATCGCATAGAAACAAGATTGTATATTCACTAAATATCATTTAGTCTTAATTCTCTCTAATTTGATAAATCTAAAAATTTAAGAAAAATAATTATATTACCTATACGAAAAATATTCTAAAAGTTAATAAAACTGATCACAGATTCCATCACTGTTTATTGTCACTGTTACCGAAGATCTTAGTGGATCTGAACTCAATTATGTATGACATAAAAGTTTTTATTATTACCATTAGCAACCTTTAAAAAATATGAGATGTAATCGTTAACTAGAGTACTCACTTCCTATAAAATAATAGAATAGATAGCTGAATTTTTATCAAATACACATTCTTTAACATGAGAAAAAATTGTTTTTCAGTTGAGCACTGACTTATTCTCTGACTAAAGAACCTCTTTAGTGAATAAAATGTGATTCAAACAAAAGATTATAATTAGCTTTTATTCTCTCTGCATAAACATTGAAAAATGTAAAATATCAGATGAATCATGGTGAAGTATTGTAAGGTCTTTTGGTGATTTGTAAACGCGAGGGAAAAAGAACGAGAGTAATCATATTATGTGTCCATCAATAATCGCGAAAAGAGTACATCAAACGGCCAGTCTCTTTACGCCGCAGGAAACGCAAAACTTTACAGCTGTCGAGGTGTACGATCGACCACAAGAATGACACATTTTACCCTTTGAACTGTTATAGAAATGACTTGGTTAGAAATTGGGGAGAAAATACTCTTGGAAATTTAAAACAAAAAAAGGTGACACAACAGAATATAAACACTCTTAGAATTGCAAAAGGGAACTCTTCAAGAGAACCCTCGGTGGGGCAATGTAGACTCGTTGGGTGTTCGAGCGCTCCCTGGGCTTCACTGAGGTATCCCTCTTCAGTCTTCGTTCGTCGATGGAGATTTTGAGGAGACTCAAACGGTCGCTGGTTAGGTCTTGCTTGCTAAGAAAAATAGTGACACAACAAATTGACAACATTCAAGTCTTGATAATAAACAGAGTGAACAACTTACTCGTTAGATTTACCGGAACTCTAGATATTAAAAGTAAATTTTAAGAGAGAGTTTATATTTGAGTAAAGCTTCATTGAATTATGAAGGGATGATTTCTCATTGGTTGTTTCATATTTCAATTTGTCTGAGGTTTATTTTTACGGATATTTTGTGGGGGTCACTTGACTCAAGTGACTTGAGGAGAAAGCACCTCCCACTCTTTCAGTAATCAATATAATTACTTCAGAGTAATTGAGATAACAAGATATAAGGGGTTCTACAAATGTGCTCATAAAGTATTTTCAATCAACGTAGTAAAGACAACAATAAATTAATTTTCCTCACTCTAACAACAGAACTACTTCTTGGAGCCTATAAATAATTAATTGAAATAGATTTAAAAATTAATTTGATTAAACACTTTTGCAGAGACTAATATATTGATATCGTTTAATAGGTCCTATATGTAACGATTCTCACACTAAATGCAATTAATTTTGAGACTTTTAGTCTATTTGTTCAAAATAAAGCTCAATTTTTCTTTTTATCAGTTCCTTGAGATAAAAAAAATACTTTGAGTCCTTCTAGGCTACTATTGTCTTCAATTAACAAGAAGAACTCACCACTCTTGAGCTAGGAGCTTGAATTGCAGGCTTTTTGGAGGTTGCAATCTCTAAAAAAGGTGAAAAGTTTTATAGTACTCAAATTACTAGTTTTGGTCAATGTTTCTGGAGGTCGTGATGCAACAGGCAAAGGTGTCGCTGTAGGCTTCCTCATGCCACTAGTAGACGTCTGTCGTGCTGACGTTGTCGAGGGCTTCGAGGGGCCTCTTGCGACAGCAGACTTTTCCTTGCAAAGCGGAATGTGTCTCTCTGCGGCATATTCGTTGAACCTCCGACTGCAATATTGGCACTGGACGAGAGACGGATCAATCGGTGACGGCTTGTAGGGAGCATCGAGGCCGGCTTTGGAGTTGGAACGATTCGCTTGAAGGGTGCTTATGAATTGTTCGTGTTTAATGCGCCAATTGTTCTTTCTCTTCTCCGCTTGGAGGATCTTTGGGTCGGTGGTTGGCTTAGGAACCTTCTCGCCGGGCTTGATCCTCTTATCAAGTGATGCTCCAGTTCCGATTAATCTCTGTTTGCCGGAATCAAAGATTTTCCTTTGCTTATTGGCCAACTTTTGACAAGTTGTTTTATGGCGTTTCTTTTAAGGGAATTAAAAGTTGATCTTACAATTATCGGCTCCTTGAAGGAACGCTTGCAAATTGGGCAAGGCACCAGGGTGAAGTTAGCAGACTCCGAATCTGACATATTAGTTTTGAATTCCGTCTCTTGTTGCTATGATACTCAATGCATAAAATTTAAACGCCGTTATCTCGTTTTTAATAAAAAATGCCTTTAAATTAGGTCAATTTTCAAAAAACATGAGGTCGGCTGTTTCCAAAGCTATTCAAGAGGAAGACCTTAAGACTGTCATCCTTATCAGTGGTCTCAACAACAACTTTTTAGCTCCCCTGTCAAACTACCTCCCAGATGCACTCCTTCCGATCGCAAATATTCCTATCCTCCACTACACTCTCTCCTATTTATTCTCTCAAAACTTTCAACGCATCATTATCTACGCCCTCTCTTCCTCGCAATTAATCCGCAAATATGTTAACACTCATTATGGCAAGATGAAGATTGAAGTGCAGAACGGGCGAAAGTCGAAATCCCTTGGAGATGTTCTACGCGATCTCGACGCAAATCAGTCCCTTAGAAACCTAAATGACTTTGTTATCATGCCAGTGGACTTGCTTTTATCCACCTCCCTAATGGATCTTTTCAAGAGACACTTGCAACGTAGGAATAGCATCAACTCCTGTGTAATGACCTTTGCTTTCGCCAAAACCCCGTCTGACTTCTTCCTTCAATCGGATCAAATTAGGGGCATTCGTGTGAAGCAACCCGACTCCAAGCTACAACAATTCGAACGCTACACTGTACCCAAGGGAAATAGTAAAGAGATTAATTCTTTTGTTGAAGATTTAGGCCTGGTCTTGTGCTCAAAGCACATACCCCCACTCTTTCAAGATAACTTTGATTATAAAACCTTTGAAGATGTCATTCATGGGATACTAATCAATGAGGAGATTATTCAATACACGATGCATGTTGAATTCTTGGATCCAAAAACTGTCCATCTTAGAATGGCCTGCGATATACCGAGATTGTTTGATACAACAAGGTTGTTACTTGAAAGAAACCTCCAGCCTTATTATCATGTCCCGCCTAATTATCTATCAAGTCAGAGCTATGTCCTCTATAACGGTATGACTAATATCTACGTTAGTTCAAAGAGTAAGATTCACTCAAGCGCCAAGTTCCACGGTAGCTGCATTATTGGGGATGACACTGAGATTGGCAGTGGCGCGATCCTTATAGACTGTGTGATCGGGAATAACTGCAGCATTGGGGAGAATGTCCGCCTGCGCAGAGTTGTCACAATGTCGGATGTTACGATTTGCGACAATGCAAAGATGAATGTTGCCATGATCTTCTCCAACGCACAGATCCTGTCGAGGTCGACCTTTGGGAAGAATGTCATTGTGGGCCCTTCACTGGTCCTGGACGAAGAGAGTGTTAAAATTGCCAAAAGCAATGGTTGTAAGTTGTAATTTTAGTTCAATGAATTCTTTGAGATATTTTTTACAACGCGTTATAAATGATCAAGCAATTTAATTGGCTCTCAAGGAGAAATAATAAATTTGTACTTATAAAGCTGCAGAATTTGATAAAACCATGTGCTACATCCAATCCTCGGGCATGATCACTATCGGCCCAGATGCCAAGATCCCCTCGGGGTCGATAATCATTTGTCCGAATGAGAATAACGAAATTGCCGATGAAAAAGTGATTGGCAAATCTGGCTGGGCCGCCATCTACAACTTTGAGAGGTCTCTCGAGGAGGCTTCCGATTCAGAATCCGACTTTGGCCCTGATAGTGGATCAGATAGCGAGTTCTCAATTGTAGAGGATAAGAGATTGGATAATTCTGCTCTAAATGAGAACGTCATCAAACCCTGGTCAACGGTCTTTGAATGGACCATAAAGAATGGCCGTAATTACCACAGAAAGATGGTATGTTATTTGAGGTCTAAAGAAATGTGTTTTATTATTATAAAAGTGATTTTATGGCAAAAATCTATCTAACCAATAGGATTAGTCTACATTTCTATTTCTCAAATTCTATTGGACGATTATTACTATTAGATCTGAATAGATTAATTTCCTACCTGTTCATTCATTCGTAATACCTTTTTCCAGATAAGTGTATCGAAATCAGAGGATGAAAATACAGAGAAGAGAAAATCTCAGTCCCGTCAATCACAATCCCAGCCAATAAGTGCCGATAAGGCTGAAGAGTTCCTCGTTGATGAACTGTGCAACACTCTGGAGAGGTGCATTAATGAAAAGATTGAATCAAAGAATACAGTCCTAGAGATAAACTCTCTCAAGCACGCTTACGCCGTGCTAATCGAAGATCTATTCTTCCTCCTTACCCAGGCCCTCCTTCAGACTACACTCAACAGGGTCGCTAAGGAGACCAAGGTCAAAGATCTCACGCAGGTTAACATAACGAAGTTTGTCAAAGAGTTCAAGGTGGTTGTAGATTACTTTAAACCCACTCTAGAGACCTACTTCACAAACGCTGTTGATGCCCAGGTTAGTCAAGGATAAATTTTAACCTAACGACTCATGGTTGAAATGAAATACCCCAAGTACTTCTTACAATCTCTCTATGATAAGTTTAAATTATTGTTCATTTGTAGATTGAGAGATTTCTTTATCATCAGAAAATAATCAGTCAAATGAAGTCGTAATATAAGATCCTATTGGCCATCATTAATGAGGCGTTGAAATAGAACTCTTATCTGTAACAAGTTATGGCCTATAGAAAAGAATGACAACACTAGCTAGTAATATTGATTTCGCAGTAGATTGCATTCTTGTCAAAAGATGACTCGTGAAACTGTTTCAACTAAACAACTCTCTTCAATTGTGGAGATTAAATATATTTAGTCTGATTAGGGACAAGAGAAAATGCCGAATGATCGATTCGCTCCTCTTGACATTTCTCATAACTAGCGGCTATCCAATTATATCATAAACCATTAAATAATTTAATATTTAGGAAACCTGTATATCTGCTATTGAAGATTTAGCTATAACGGAACCAGTAATTATGAAATCCGGCCGCTACATAGTCCACATTCTCTACGATTCTGATATCCTTTCAGAGGACGTCATTTTCAGTTGGCATGAAACGTCGGATCTCCTCGAAGATCCTGACACTGAAAAGCAGGCGAACGAGTTTAGAGATTATGTTAAACCCTTTATCGAATGGCTCGACCAAGCATCTGAAGAGGAATATTCTGAGGAAGAAGTATAGCAACCTTTCTGGCCTCTGGCCGGTTAGGAACTCGAGCAAAGTTGATATTATACGGGAGAAATTTTATTTACAAGGTTTATTAATTGTGGATATTTTTATACATCTTGATAACTCCCTATATTATGGAGTTTTTTTATAAAAATACATCTCATTCCTTATAAATGAGATTTCTTTTGGCTTCATGCATTTATATCGTAGGTACTTTTCTATATTTAACCTTGGTAAACATAAGTTGCACGTCATTGAAGATGGAAACGAGGGACTCCCAATCGACGGAATGATAATAATTGTAACACTGGGGTTGTTGGACAAGGCTTGGGAATTTTTTGCGCCTTTAATATAGAATTCAATGCATGGGTTAAAATATGGGGGTCTTCACTATTGGTTTATATGAAAGGCACAAACGGCGGCTTGCAATACGTACAGAATGCAGATGTATTAGAAGTTAATTTGAATGAAGAAAAAACAAAAGAAGTGACAATTCATGACACTTTCAGGCTTGAGAGTGTACACATTAACAATAATACCTATAATATCTTAGTTAACCCTTGTAGCCCAAATCTCAGGATTTTGGAAAAAATATTTTTTTTTAACCTAAAGATTAGTGTGGCAAATTAAC
>KL567225.1:0-11991 GCA_000715275.1 Gyrodactylus salaris
GAGAGCTTGGAAGAGTGTTTTGAAGAATGATCAATTTTAGAAGGAACAATTTGAATGCGTACTAATGATTAAAAATAGCATATTTAAATAATATATTCGATGAAATTTGATAAATTTTGTTGTTTAAATTGACACTCATCATTGAATGTATAATTTTAGATGACTTTTAGTTTTTATGAAAAAGTTTGCACAGGAAGGAATTATAACTCAAATTTTAGACACTAATATTATTTATGAGTGAAAACGAATTGAGAAATGCTACAGTTGCTGAATTTTGAGAAAAAAAGTATAAATATTTTGTAACCCTAATAGGACAGTCCTCCTTCCTTGTCATGAATTTATTAGTCTTTTGAAATGAGAATTATTTAGAGTTTTCCGCTTTGCTATGATAATATATATCGGTATGTCCTATGGTTTATGATAAATAAACAACATCTACACTTGTTATTAATATGGGAATTAAAACTCCACTTATTCATAATAATTTCAACTGGACTGTCCTATAGGTTGTAATAATAATGTCTACCCCTCCACTTGATTTTGATGATAACCCTAAAAATAAAGCATATTTTCAAAACCAACTTTGACATAAATGTCGGACATCTTTTCACCGGTAATCGAAGTCTCATCAAGAACGACTTCAACAGTATTCCAAATGATCACACGAAGCTCAAATTTCTTGGGTTGACGACACTTGATGTCGAACGCCGGGCCTGGTTCGCCCATCTCCTTCGGGAAGATGTCAACAAACATTTCCAGTGTGCCCTATAAATAAGAATTAGTAAAGTGCTTTCAAATATTTGTAGACACTCCTCACTTGTTCGATATCAGGCTGGAGAGTGGAGTACAACTTGCGTTTTTCAATGTGTTCCTTCACGATAGGGAGACGGTTGAGTACACCCAGAGCGACTCTTTCCTTAGCAGACCCCAAATGTGGGTTGCTGCCGACCTTCTTGTCCTCATGAAATGTGTCATAGAATACTTTAGAGGCGATAGTTATCGAATTGTTATCTGAATGGAAGACCGGCTTAGGGATCTTATAGCGATCGCAAAGGCCTTCGAGGATTTCAAACGGAGTCATCTGGTCACGCCATTGGTACGGCCCAGAGTTGTAGTAGCTATTCGGGAGACCACAGGTTCCTCTGAACTTTGACATGAGACGGTTCTCAATGTCTATCTGGGTCTGGCCAATGACATCGTCGAAGCCTATCAGATCGTGATCGAGAACTTTGATGATGAGATCCTTCTCGATTGGGATCGAGACCGTCAGATGGAATACACGGCCGAATTCTGGGTCCAGGTTGTTGGGAATGTATTGACTTTTATTGTCAACCGTGTGATTGCCACATGTTATTTCCACATAGGGGTCAGCCTAAGTATTTAAATTCAATTAGATATGATCTCAAGATATAATTCTATTCTTTTTGAGAAAATCAGATCTCAATGTAAGCTTACCAGACCAGATGGATCGTTCGGCTGAAGATTAGTGGCTTTAATGATGTATATAAAGACTTCGCATTGAGTAATGGCGTGAGACGGCAATGAGGTGGGGTCGAGAATTGGCGGACAGTCCTGGCTGATATCTTCGGGCAGTTTGGTGATGAAGAACTTGCCCTTGAACTCTCCAACAGTGGCGCCTTCCTCGTCGTCAGCGGTGTTTCCTCGCTCCAACTTAAAGGTCTGAATGAAATCTTCGAAGCCTTCGAATCCTTCTTCATCTTCTAGTCCACGGTTGAGAATCTGAATGGGGAAAGATACATTTTATAGTTTTTCATAGATTTATTCACATATTGTGGTGATGAACCAAACCAAGTCGAAAACGTGGTATTATATACTATTTTAGCCTGTCAAAATAGCCAATGAAATTTGTGGAAAATTCAACTCGAGAATGTATTGTAGGTAATAAAAAAGGCAGGCTTTATTGGCCATGCTTGCAATTATACATAGGAAGTCGAGTATTTAGACCTGTATTTGGGAGGACTAAATATAAGCCAAGAACATACCATGATCTTATCGTGATACAGCTCGGCGTACTTTCGGCATTTGTCCGGCATACTCTGAGAGTAGTAGTACTTTGACCACCAATCGATATCCTCGTCCAGTTGAGTCAAATCAACCTAAAGAGATGTCCATCAGCAAAGTATAATCTGAACAGTTTGAATTTATTTCAAATACATTGCGAATGAGGAATCCCCTTACACCCCAGAAACGAAATAAAAGAATAATTTACAAAATCGAAAGAAAACATGACGAAAGTTTGATTTGAGATGAATTTACTTTAACCCCATCTTCATTGCGGAAGAATGAGTAATTGAAGATTTTGCCACCCTTGGTGTTCTAGAAGAAAAAAGATTAATCTACGACAAAAAACCGAGGTAGATGATGGATGAATCACTGATGCCATGGGAGGGAGTGATGGAAAACACCGCAAAACTAAAGTGTACCTTATTCTTCTTGTCCTTTTTCATAAATGGCAACTTCCAGCGCGTGCTTCTACGCTTCTTAAGCTCCTTCGGGTCGGGAGCATTAAGGGATTCAATTGACTCCGCCTTAATGAGTACAGAATTAGCTTGGAGAACTGGTAACGTGTGGTAAGGTGAAATTTCTATCGCCGGGGTGGAATGAATATGAACGAACAAGTGTTGATTTTCGGACTTTCCAAAATTAGATTAATTTCATCTAACCAACTTAAAACACTTGGTTGGATGGCTAGTAAGAGGTTGTCGAAAAAACATGCATTTTCGTACATGGTGCTCTGAAAATGTAGAGCCTCGTTGATAATTTTTGGCGCACAGTTAATTTAATGACAAAATAAATGAGTGTGGCGTTAAATTGCGGGCGATCTGCGAGTATGCTCAATTTTATCAGACTATGATCACATCCCCATTCCAAAGTGCGTCCAATCAATGACCAGATAACCTGGTATTTAGGTATGAACGGATTTATGGTTAAAAAATAAACCAATCCCCCATTAGAATTTACCCCTGAAAGAGAAGTCTGAAAAGAAGAATTAGTAAACGTGATTGAGCAAAGGGGTTGATATAAAAAGACGAAAGTTTTATCTAAACTTGCCGGGGAGGGTTTATTTTTGGGTGTGAATATTTTTTTGATGTTCTTGAATGATTTCTAAGAGCAAAATGTTAATTCATCTGCTTTTATCTGTCTGAGTGGAAGATCTTACTTTGAGTGCTTCCTTAGAATGCAAAAATTCATTAATGATTTGACTCAAGACCAGAGAATGAATTCTCGCTTTATGAATATTCGAAAATCGACCGTCCAATTAGAGAGTCATTTCAAATAGCTCTAGTCATAATTAATCATGAGGACTTACATGTCCCTTTTTAGCGGCGTTTGGGTCTTGCACGGCAACCTTCGTCTTGTCTGCATCAACCAATGGAGCACCTAGGAGAGAAACGAGTCCATCACTTTGGTTATTCTAGCAATAAACGCCAGTCTAATCTACTTTCAGCAGTGCCTAGTACAAATCATATTCGCTAATGTATTTCCTATATTATATGTATGAAATAAAATTGAGCAGAATGACACATTCAAAAAAAGGTGTTAAAAAATCAAGGCAAGGAAATGACAAATGAAGAGTTATTCAAAAAACTGCAAGAGGTCTATAGTGTATCACTCATTCACAATAATTGGAGGGTAAAGCTTATATAACTTATTCTGTCCAATTTGGAAGAAGCGAAATCCAATTAAGAAAAGTGTGATTCTAAATGGTTTTTATATTTTTTTTATAAAAAAACAAGGCTACCCAAAATATGAATTGCTTCTGAGAAATGCACCTGAAATGTTCGTAAAATATGCATTTGGTAGCTAATCATGAAAAAATCTTTTAGTCAATTTCCAAAAGATTATATCGTTCATTTCCATACTCTAACCTTTTCTTTAAATATGCTCCAAGCTTTTTCAATCAAAGTAAGTTTGAGTAAGGACCAAGCCTTAATATTTTGACTCTCAATATACAAAGAAAGGGGACAAGTACATATTGAGGATGGTTGAGTTAAATTTTTTTCTCTATAATTCAGACTCAATTCTGAGGTCCCTAAAGCTTGTATGTAGAATGAGAGGATTTCACAACTAAAAGATTCAATGGATTCCTTTAAAACCTGAGTCATATTAAAGATTAACTTGGAATGTTGGTCAAGGAAAATATCATGTTACAACAAAAACGTAGAATTATCGTGCACTAGATATTAATCAAAATAAAAGGGGATCTTTGTGAATTAGAACATCAATAAATCGAAAGTTTTTAGGATAACGTTTAACAACAGGTGTTTATAGTTGTTGATTTTTGCGTGAATACCTGTGTGAGGAGTTCACAGCTGTCGCTTACTTTCGTTAGGATGAGCTTCCGCTCTTAACTGATTTCTATTATTGCGGTTCATGCCTTTCAAATTGATTGGGTGTGACAAGGTTGGGAGAATTAAATAAAGAAAAGAAATCAATCCTCTTGCATGACAGGCTCTTTTAGAAAATTAACGATAATTATTACGCGATGAGAGTTAGTGGATTCATGTTTAAGGCAATGCTCACTTTCGTCGTGATCTGAATTGAAGGGAAAATGATTAAATTCTATCTCAAGTTTTGCTAGATTCTGTTAGGTGAGGATATTCATCGGGATTTGTTTTGTGGTGCAAATAAATTGGATCAAGTCACCCAAGATAATATAATCTAGCTAATTTCATACAAGAAAACTGTCTACCTAATAGTGTACAGTGTACGCTAGGCTACTGCTAATTGAAAACAGCTTATCTAGATCTCAAAGAAATACAAATTCGTTAAAAATTTCTTCAAATAACCTCAATCATCTTTTAGTTAAGAACTAGGCTGGGAATATTTTTCCCTTTTGCTGATAGGATTTTTATGTTGAACTAAACAAAATTAGAAGATATTCTATCATTGTGACGCCATATCGTGTGCAACCTGTTATTTTCTTTCTTAAACATGATACCAACATAATAAGCACTACTTTCTGAGAACCCTAATTTCTGCTCCGCTGCGCAAATGTGTACTTATAGACTGTATTACTATCAATAAGAAACTTTTAGATGAAATTACTCATTTCGATGAAAAACTTTATAGGAAAATATTCAATTGTCACAAGGGATTGCAAAATATAACGCAATTGTCATGCAATACTTACCAACGGCGCTTGCTGACAGAAAAAAAACAGATTGTCATTCAATTGAAAGTTACGAAATACTATTTTTATAAATTGAAGGGCGAACGGCTTGAAAGCCACTTGGCTTTTACTATACATTCTAAACTCAGATTCTTCTGAGAATCAATTGAGTCAGTGTGCTACTTATAATCGGAAAGTAGGTCGCTAGATACTCTTAGTAATTACCGAGAAGCTTGTCGAAGATGTTAGTATTTGTGTCCTCAGTGACTTTGAATTGATTCAACTTGGCAATCTGGCAAGTGCCCACAATGGGCTTCCTGCCAAAGACCCGGTTGTCACGAATGTTCACCGTTATCGGCGGCATATAGACTGGATTACGAGGCATGTTGACATCGAGAACGTAGTGGTTCTTGGCAAAGTTTGGCAATCTCTTCGCACTGGGTATGACGCCAGTGGTAATGAGGTCTTTGCCGATGACAAACTCGGCCATTGGATGATCGACATTGGTGAAGTGGTATTTCTTCATGCCTCTAACACCCCAAGATAGGATCTCAATGCGGGTCCTCTCGAGTTCCGGGCGAATGTGTGGAGGTAGGGAGTAGAGATCGCCTCTTCTTGGCGGCGGTGGCGGTACCTCGTTATTGTCAACCTAAAAGCAAAACATAATTTGTTATCCAATCAAGTTTGTCACCTTTTAGACTAAACTCACGAGGATAAGCTCGAATGCTGCCAAGATCTCGCCAGCCTGAGTGCCGAAACGGTCGAGCTTGTGCCAATTAAGGAACACTTTACTATCATCATTAGGGCTGAGTCGGACGGTTGGATTTATCTGTGGAGAATTGAATCATTAATTGCTTAATGATTGATGATCTCTAAATCATTAAACGGTTCGAAATTTACTTACCAACACTCTTCCCATAAAGTCATCAG
Source organism: Gyrodactylus salaris (assembly GCA_000715275.1). Classification (NCBI taxonomy): domain Eukaryota; kingdom Metazoa; phylum Platyhelminthes; class Monogenea; order Gyrodactylidea; family Gyrodactylidae; genus Gyrodactylus; species Gyrodactylus salaris. The sequence continues at coordinate 6,065 of KL567225.1, forward strand.
CTGTGATATCATCTTTGTCGAATATTTCAACAATCACAGGGGCAGGACTGTCTGCAATATAATTGGGATTTCCGTACATGTCGATTCGGTTGAAGATCAGCGTCTGATCCCAAGTGGGACAGAGACTCTGGTCGATGACTTGTGTCTCTTGACTCATGTGCGCGAAGCAGACCCTTGCATAGGGATCTGAGTAGGAGGTTGAGTCGCATGCGATTAGGTTTCTCGCCTGGAATATATACGCCCGCAAATGCCATGTGTGGCTGTCTAGAAGAAAGCAATTCGTTATTTATTATATAATATCGCAAGCGACGCTTACTTGGATAGTTCATAAACATTCTGGGTACTGCTTTACTGGAAGCCTTAAAATGGATTAGTTTTACTAAGTTCAGATAATCACTGGGAACTTGACAAGAATAAGCGTTCGCTTAACGAAAATAGATAGGTTTCGATTTGCATACTACGATATATCCCAAGATGGAGGATATGGTTTCTGATTTCTATTTCAATGAGTAGACTCTGAAGGTAAATGAGACATGTAGGATATACCGGTTATGCGATAGAAAACCTACACATTTTGTTAGGGTTAGCAAATTCGTGTTGGATTAAAAGGATTTAGGATAAAATGAACAAAATGTACACGACATGAATAGTGAAAAATGATAATAATTAATCAAGAACCATGGTGAAACGTAAATAAGTTCTTCTTATGGAATGATTTGAAGAACTGAAAAGCCGTGAACACATAGAAACAAAAATGTCAGGATAGTTCTTACATTTTTCTTACGCTACATGTCATCCGAAAGTTGTCAAGTAGTTGAGAATAAAGAGATTAAAATATGAGCAATTCAGATCAATAGAGGGGGCCTCGAGTTGGCTCAATGAGCTTCGAGGTCCTTCTAGAGATGGTTTCATGGCACCAAAAGTGAAAAATGAGAGAACCTGTTTACTTTTTCGGGCGTTCCTATATTCGCTAGATTCATCGATGAAAATATCGAATCTGCAAATATGTCTTTCTTTAAGAAAATTATTTTTTTATTTAAACTCGGACAGAAATTGTGTTTTGACAGAAAAATCGATAAAAGTTCCCTACAAAAACTGTGGAAACCTGAGGAGCTAGGTTGTTGTTAGAATAGTGCAATTAATCAAATTAATCTAGAAAACAATATTAGCCAGACATAAAAAGAGGGTTAGCCACAAGGAGCTCCAGGTTGATATAATTTACAGCAGATTAGGAGTGGGACACATTTACTAAGGTATTAAAAGAGCAACTATTCGTAAATAGCAAGTGGGGGGAGAGTAAGGTGCACACGTGTTGAGATTAAGCTTCGATCATTTACTGTGAGCATTTGTGACTAGAAATGAAGAAGTATTACTCGCCGTATGGTATCTAACAACCGATGGGCTACGATATTGATCAGTACCCTTTCAGTAATACTTATTTCGAGACAAGGAAGTATTTTGTAGGTTTCACAAGCCTGTATATTAGGCCGGGGATTTTTGAAAAAACTGAGGATGCTGAATAAGGATTCGACTATAATACAGGTCAAAGCCCTGCGAAATGCGGTTGTCTGAACAAAAATAAATCAATGCATTCTTATATACTCTTCTGAGCCGGAGTTGTAAGTCTATTTTCATTGGTTGTTTTGTGAGAACCAATGAGAGTCAACGATTCTTTTTGTCTGTCTGTCTAAGTTTTACATGCAGAACTAGCATTATAGATAATACTGAGCTTTCAATTAGTCAATTGGCCATGGAAGACTATCATTAAGATTTAGTTATTGTGATCGGAGCTAGAATAGTACAAGTTTAAGTAAGTAAACACTAGTCTTAATCCTTATTTATTGACTCAGATCAACTTTTATTAACTCATTTATCTAAACTTACAAAAATGAATATTTTATAATTCTATAGATCTTCTGATTCTACTGCATTTCAAAATGCCTCAGCGCAATGAGCCCTAGCGATTAACGAATATAGCAATATTTGCATGTATTTGGTTTTGAGGGAAGGCGTAGAGGATAGTTACCCACCATGGGTTTACTTTGTAAATAGTTTCAAACCCTTCTTCACCATTATAACCCCTCATGTGACCCCAAAGAGAGTTAGACTATGAACGGGTCATACATGAATGGTCAGGACAAGGGAGAACTCATAATTACTCTAACTAGCAATTTTGATTATAGTCAATCAAACTCGCAAACTATTTGTAATTTTAATGTAGAAGAAGAAATTTCTTTTACCTGATCAACATTATCCAGGCCGAAAACGACGCACATGTGCGCGTGGGGATCATTCGGCTTCAGCTTCCTATGCCAACGGCGCCTTTTGATGCTGTCCATGGGCTTCTCGGCGGAGTGGAACATGCTCGACTTGGTCATGGCATATTCCCAGCCGCTGTCCATGCCTTTAGTGAGGTTCTTCTACAGTAAGATTACATGAGTTATTATGCAATGGTTGTGCTTTATTTGCCTTTAAAATTAATTTTTCATGCATTTCTTACATATGTCTTCAGGTTTTGTTTCAATCAAATAAAAATAGTTCAAATTCATGATGGGATGCATTTAAACAAGAAAGTATAACATGATAATCAGAGAACTTTAAACAAACTTCCCATAGCTGGACATATTAAGATCTCAGTGAGGTAGCGTGAGAATAATTACCAAAACCTTATTAGAAAAGTTAGACAGTACAACGGAAATTACCTTCTTTTTTGGGAAAAAAGCCTATATCAAATAATGGTTAAAAAATACTCATGTTTTTGGTTCAAGTAAACATGAGTTTTATAAACTATTCTCGATGAGCTTCACATCAGCTGACAACATTAAAAACTTAGTTTGGAATCATTTGGTTACTCAAGACTTCTGAAAAAGCCGTTTTTATTGGTGGAAATCGAAGAGACCTATAATATCGAATGGTTGACTATTTCCACAACCTTTAATAAAGCATTCATTAAGTACACTGTCCGCAAGAATTAGAGCAGCAGAAATATTTGAAAATAATAATCAAGGGTTACACTTATTTGTGAACAGAAATTAAAGAGATATATGCTAGAACATGCAATAATTATGTGGTTAGTGAGTTAGAATTGTTAAGTTAGCTCTTGACAAACATACCATTTCACCGTATTGCAAAAGATCTTTCACGCTCTGATGAATAAATTAGTGGTTAAATAGAATTTTAGGAAAAGCTCATTAATCACTGCCAAGTTTCAGTTTTTCTTTTACATTTGTTTAAGATATTTCCCTTGGAATGCATGACAAGAGTATTATTCAATCATTCATTAACTATTCTCGGATAATAATATTGGATCATTCATTCGCTTACCATGAGATTCTTTCTTTGGTCCTATTTAGATGGCATTAATGAAGTATAATCGTTGATAACTTGACGAGAGGGAATCAAATAAAAGAATGATGTTGGCTTTGATTGCCATTGTAAGGGTCTTGAGCAGTTTCACCAATGAGTTTTGAAACAAAAACTTTTAAACAAATCAGGGTTAGAGTTAAAAAAGGCTTTTAGAGCGAAAGTTAGGTAGATCAACCACTTTTTGATGCGTACATCTTTTCTGTGCATGAATTCTTCGACAAGCTTAAACATATTTATCGAGTGAGATTATAGGAGATTCTTGATTATCACTTGGAAAGCGATAATGTATTTTCAATCACCAAAAACAACCGATCACGACTACAAATGACGTGAAATCAGAACAAAGAAACTAACCATCTGTTTATCGACATCAGTGCCGGCGCTAATGACCCTCTTTCTCAGTAGTCGCTTCCTCCTGACCAAATGGTACATCTTTTGCACAGCGACGTAGCCAGAGACTTGAGCATTCTGATGATACTCCCAGCCGTCTTCATCGACTGGCCGGTGCATGTCAACGGACCAGTCGTCGTTCCAGACCCAACCACCCGGTAGAGTGAACTCTTCGGGACCTGAGATTTGATTGTTGTCAGCATCGGTGTATCTTTAGGGAGAGAGATTTTGAAAAACGACACATTACTCGCAAGTAAAAACCTTTAATTAATTTTGGACTCGAGAAGAAAATTGCCGTATTTAAAACCACGAAAGAATTAGAACCCACCTATTCTTAGCAGGGGTCCATTCACCGCCAGCAAACCTTTGTTCGTGTTCGTAGAGCTCCTCAGTGAACGATGAGAGGCCGGCATCCTTGGTGTAGATCAGAGACAACTCTGGCGACACAGACCATTCCTCGTCCCAAGACCAATTCTCCGGCAGCTGGAAGGACTCCTTAGGTAGAGCTTTCGATCCGGTATAATCAAAGTAACCTTTGTCGCCGATCAATCCCATAGGGACGTATTCGTACTGAACATTAGAATACAAGTTAGCAATAGTTGGAAAAATGCCAAAAAGTACAAAATCGTTACTCTTAAAAACTCACAGTCTCAGCAACTAGCTCCATGTTGGCCTCATCAGGGATTGAGTGCCAATTTTGTTCATCTGTCTCGAGGCCGAACCACAAGAGGACGCGGACAAGAGCGGGTATTTGAAAGTTATCCGACTTGTCCTTTTTAGACATGGAAGGTTTCTGGAAACAATTATCTCAATTATAAACTAGAAATACGGCAAAAACATGCAATAAAAAACAGTATTAATCAGTTAGAAGTTATAGGTTTTGATATATTCTACTACTAGAATGGGAATGACTCTTTTAGATGGCGGTTTGAGGATATTTCGAAGGATTGCAACGTACGAAATGGAATATTTTTCTATCCTGATATTATGACCAATTATTCAAGATATGAAATAAATCTGGACTTGTAATAATTTCAAGGATGTGTCCAAATCTAGCTTTTTATATTTTGAAGTATATTTCCATACAGGATAAGAACCGCCGTGAAATTAAAGATGAATCAAGGATTCGTTAAGCAAAACGGGAAAATGAATCAAACCCATGCCAAACTTTTCATCACAATTATAAGCTCAGCGGGGTTATTATTAATTCTGGATTAAATGTGCTTTACGAAGAGGATGATTAATTGGAATTATTGCAAATTATTTGAGACAACCTGAAATTGCATACCTGTGGTTGCTGAAATATTATTGTGGAGATGAATTAAATATCATAAAATGTAACAACTCAATACTCCACACAAGAGGGTAATGCGCTAAACATGGAAAATATTTTCTAAGATCAAATCCATCTGAAACTATCCATGACTAACTTTTTAACTGATTAAGTTGAACTCTATTATAGCAGAACTAAATATATACTCAATCAGATGATAAAGACTACTCAAATTAAGCCACTACTCAATGATTTTCTTGGAAGATGCTTACTTTGAAGAAAATGGTCCTCGTTCGTCCACAGAATTCGCCTTGGTACTCAGGATTTGAGGCAAAGAGAATTTCATTGGCGGGAATTCTAGCGTAGGCGTGTCTCTTCTTCCCGACCAACATCCAAATGATGATGTCTGGCATACTGTTTTGAGGCTAAAGATTGAACCGTTAGAACAAGCAGAAATGCATAATAACCTGGTTATTCTGTCTCACACATTGAGCCTAATATGATCTGATTCAACACAAATTGGATAGGTCCTTTTATAGGCCAATTTTGGGATCTAAGCCCCGGTGTTGCTCCTGAGCAACATTGACTTTTCTTATCATTAAATATATATCCAAGGTCTCAAAATACATCAAGTCACAGCATTTTGAAAAACTATTTTTTTCATCTTACGTTGTAGAAGACTTAAAATCTGCACAGGTATGTAACTGTATTTGAATAACAAGAAACAAGACATACTTATTCTATTTAATTGGCTGTATTCTATTGAAAGAGGCAAAATACCTCATTCATCTTCAAAGAAACCGTGAATATCTCCCAAACTAAATATTTTATGAAAAGTTCTTAACATTTAATTTTTAGCCTAGTTAACTTTGAACAATAGGAATTATCATTGAATTGT
>KL567225.1:12011-28911 GCA_000715275.1 Gyrodactylus salaris
TGACTTTTCCTATCTTTATTCATATATCCAAGGTCGTAAAATACATCAAGTCACATCATTTTGAACAAGAGTTGTTAGGCTTTCTGATTATATATTTTAAGTTATTCAGTCATTAATTTATAAAAAGATATTAGTCATCGAATTCTGAAAACACCACGGCAACTATATTTTGTAATTTTTAGTTTTCACTATTTTCCTCATCTCACGTTGTAGAAGACTTAAAATTTGCACAAATATGTTCAAGACATAATTATTCTATTTCATTGACTGTATTCTATTGAAAGAGGCAAAATACCTAATTCATCTTCAAAGAAACCGTGAATATCTCACAAACTAAATATTTTAGGAAAATTTTTCATCACCAAAAAGTTCTTAAAATTTAATTTTTAGCCTGGTTAACTTTGAAGTTTATTTAAGTGAATAGTAATGATAAGTATTTTGATTAATTTTATTTCTTCCCTTAGATGTTGGCTGAAAATAATCGAAACTTTATGAATAATCGCCTTCAGAATATTCCGATTAATGAAATTCTTGGACAAAATCTCTATCAAAATTGTGAGCTTTGAATATCTTTTTTCAATGAAGGAAATTTTAACATTTTGATTTGACAAGGGTTAATAATCACCTTTCTTCTCATTTAGTGCCATTAGCTGGAGCCAATCCAGTCCATCATAATGCGAACAACAATCCTGGCGGCCTTCAACAAATCGGCCAGCACAACATGAACTATTACGATCCAAATCGTCCCCGAGTCGTTCTCCTATCCGGTGGTGTCGGTATAACCGCCAATCAAGCTGACTCATGCCTACACTACTATTGCCGGATACGTCTGAGGATCAGTATCGACTCTGGCTCCTCACTCGCAAGACTTCGAAGGCTCAATTTTATGCGTCAAGAGGGCGTAGAGGCGCAATTCGAGAGATTTACCCGGGCGTCGCAATGGCTAAGCTCAAGGAACTTGGGTGAATTCATCTGCTCCCTACGCTTTAATCAAATCTCACAATTGGAATCCCTTTGGCGGGATTATTTGAGTGGGGATTTGAAGAGATTCCTCACAGAGATGCTATCTCTATCTAACGGATCTTCACCGGCTAAAAGTAAATCTATTAGTCCGCTGAATAAGCCTGATGATGAGAATATCCCCATACCAGAATGGATGGAAACTGAAGAGGCTGACGGTACAGAGTCTGATAGTCAATCAGAGACGACTGGGAGTAATAAACAGAGGTCTCAAAAGAATACAACGCGTCACTTTGATGTTATTAGTGAATCGCTAGAAAAGATTCGTAACAAGATTTCGAATATCCGCGGGAATTTGAATCCACAAATGACACAAAGTTGCCTTCCTTCTGATTGTGAGATTAATCTTTTCATAAGTAAAAAGGAATACGAGAATGGAAGGTTGCTCTTGATGAGAAACTTGCGCTCGATACCATCTCTGTGTAGATTAGTTGCGGCGACTAATTTCTTACCGAATCTCAAATGATTTGTAAAATAACCCTATTTTTATAGTCCTGTTTATGTAACTATTGTGATGTATTTAAATTTTAAGTTTTAATATAAAGGTTTCTCTCCTATATACGCGTTGTTTCTTTAAGAAATTATTAAGTCATAAGCTATTATGATAAAAATCGAGATTTTATATTAATTTTATAATATAAATTTTATATTATAAAATATAAAAAATTTCTCAGATTTAAATTCGTATACTTTTAACAAACAATACAGAGGTAATCATGAAATTTGTTTAATAATTATTAAGATTCAAAATGGAATCTATTGTTGATTATCAGGCTTCTTCTAGTGATGATGAGAGACATTTCCTCACTCCTCCCACAAGCATTTTAAGGAGTACTATCGTCAAGGAAATTGACTTGGCTCCAATTGTTGATCACAAAATAGATTATCTACCTATAATCCCCGTAGATCCTCACTCGAGAGTTTTAGCTTGCAATCCAACCTATGATGAACTCTTTGCTCCAATCTCCGGCCCCAAGAATCCATTCAAATCCAACATGCAGGCATCAAATAAGAACATGCTCACCGGCTTTGTCGAAGAGGCTCACATAAATGAGTTTCATTTTGAAAATCAGCGCAGAACTTTTGATACCTATGGCTACGCTATTGATCCCTGTGATAAGAATAGAGTTGTCGGTGACATTGAACGCTTTGCTGATCACGAGGGTAAAACTGTACACGAAGGTGAGTATATCATTTGAATTAAACGTTGATTTAAGCTCAATATTTTTAAATTATTTTCTTCTCATACTATTGTAGGCTTAGAAGGGGTTTAGCACGTTAACAAATTGGGTATGACAGCTCTCTAAATCACCATACATAGGTGTATAATTTGTCTCTTTAAAGTTTCTGATTTTTAAACTCAAGATTCTTTCAGAATTTTTCTCTAAACTTCTTGAGGTCAAAGAATAGTTCTCTTTATATATTCATGTCTCAAAATCTCTTGGATATAATGATGAATATAATTTCATTTTCTACAACCGTTAAAAGGTTATTAACTTTGTTATCTAGCTCCTAAAAAGGGTAGAATGAAGAGAAGAAGACTCTACAATCTGGATCCATCAAGCGAAGACTTCACAGGCCCATGGGCTCCATTTGAAGACGAGGTGTTCGATTCACATCCAGCCGAAGACGACCAACTCTACTTAGAGGCATATCTCACCAAGAGGGCTAGAAAGCATATGCGTGTTGAAGAGTCCGCCCTAGATGAACGTACACAACTCCACATTGCTGATCCAAATGACTACCAAGGCCGGTCCTTCCTCCATCCACCGCACGATATTGACGGGGTCAACTTTCGTGAAGACAGCGCCCCAGATCGTTGTTATCTACCAAAGAAGCAAATCCACGAGTGGAATCAGGCACACAGCAAGGGCGTCGCTGTCCTCAAGCTATTCCCCAAAACCGGTCATCTCATGTTGAGTGGTGGCCTAGATAACAAGATCAAATTGTGGGAGGTGTACAATGAACGTCGTCTCATTAGGTCCTACCTCGGTCATAGACAAGCCATTCGTGATGTAGACTTTAATGCAGACGGCTCGCAGTTCCTCTCTTGCAGCTATGACAGATTTGCCAAGCAATGGGACACTGAGACTGGCAAGGCCATCAACCAATTCAACCTGAGGAAGGTTGCCTTTTGTATAAAGTTCAATCCAGACCTAGACAAGCAGCATTTATTCCTGGTTGGTTGTGCTGATAAAAAGATTTTATGCGTGAGTTTGGATTTTTATCGATCACCAATTTCTTTCTTTTAGATCAATAGTTCATATTGTCTTTTAATAATCATGAATATTTTCAGTACGACTCTAGATCTGGCGAAGTAGTACAGACATATGATCGACACTTGGGCGCTGTGAATACTGTGACGTTTGTCGATGGAAATCGAAGGTTCATTACCACTTCAGATGACAAGTCTCTCAGAATTTGGGAATGGGATATTCCCGTGGACTTTAAGTACATTGCCGATCCCAGCATGCATAGTATGCCAGCTGTTAGAGTCAGCCCAAATGGTGAGTTTCTTGACCCTTATCTTGTCCCAAAGAGCATGTCTAAATCCACCATTTTTCGATAATTTGTTGTTGATCAACCCCTTTTTTTGTTTATAGGTAAATACATTCTATGTCAGTCACTAGATAACTCAATCAGCGTCATCAACATCTTTGCCGGGTTCAAGAGGATGAGGAAGAAGATCTTTCGCGGTCACATGGTCTCTGGTTATGCCTGCACTATGGACTTTAGTCCTGACCAGCGTTACATAATCTCCGGTGATGGTGACGGCATGTTGTGCCTATGGGAATGGAAGAGTTGTCGCCTACTCAACAAGTGGAAGGCCCATGAATCAGTTTGCATCAACAGCCTCTGGCTTCCACATGAAACCTCGAAGATTATCACTTCCAGTTGGGATGGGAATATTAAATTGTGGGATTAATATATTCTCTTCTTTTATATATAAACAAAAGCTTTTGGAGTAAAATCCCTCCAAGCCAATGAAACTTGGGTGGACCATAGATTTTTTTGAGAAGTTACTATTATTTTAGAAGAAAATTAAAAACCCTTAATCACCTTTCTTTTCACTTAAAAATCTTTAAAAGAAAATTTTTCTGATTGCTGATGATACGTAATTTAAAGTATTGTTGATTATTAATCATCATTATGATGAGTCATCACTAGAACATCAAAAAGTCCTAAAAGTTAAATTTCAAGGTTATGGTCTTTTTTGAATTCTAATCATTTATGAATAACCATTTTTTCTTTATGAAGCTGATCCACGAAGTTATTAGGTCCTAAAATATAATTTATAGGTCATATTTAAAGAAATTGGTTTCAAATGTTCATTTTATCAGATAATATTTTCATTGTGACAAAATAATTATCTATCAACCTTTGTAAACACCCCCTGTTGAGCATACCTTTTTGGTGATGAATCATTTAGTGCACAATAGAATTTTTTTTGATAAAATTAGACTTGAATATTAGACTTTTCTGTACATTAATAAATAAAATAGCCATTTTATTATCATAATACTTGTAAGTAGTTTTTACTTTTTTTAGATCCTATAAAATTAGTCTGAGAATCCCGCCGACCCAGGCACTATTCACAGATCAAAGTTCAATATTAAAGATAGTTCTAATCTAAAGTGAAATCTATAAAAGTTTTTTTTAAATATCCTTTGTGAGAAGTAGCGAAATCAATTTTCTCTCTCTCTGACCTACGGTTCTGCTAAAAGTCGATTTTCTAACTAACCAATCCTAAGCATAACATTTTCTTATCTACCAACTTAAAATCCGATTTATTCAATAAAATGTTCTTTTCAAGTCAAATTTTATATTGTTACAAAATACGTATACGTAAAATACACTCTTCAGAAATACTATACGATTATTTAATCTTGATCACGAACCATCCTTTTGACCTTTTCGTTAAACTCTTTGAGGTTATCACGAAATTGCTTAGCGGCATCCACATTAGCTGGGCTATCACAATTAGGATCAGCGAGCATAGATCTAACAGACATTATGATACTCTCGATAGAGTGCACGGGAAGCCAGCGCTCACTGGCATTCTCGTAACCATAGCGATCTTCACCCGGTTCATGGAGGATTGAGATACAGACCTCTCCGTCCTCGGAGACGTTTGGGTGCCAGATTTTGGAAGTGAACTTCATTTTTGGCGGGTGGATAGGAAAGTCTTGAGGGAAGGTCATTTCTGCGTTGAAATAACCCCCTTCACTGAAAGGTAGAATAGTTTATTTATCTTATTAAGGGGCTAAAAATTAACTTAACTACATTCGTCATAATTAAAGTAAAAAGGAATGAAACCGGTTGAAGAAAGAGTCAACTCACTAAGGGGTATCAGGAGGGCCCATAATTAGAATTCTCCACTTGAACAAATTGTCATCATCAACGAGGCCTGCTGAGAAACCATCTGTGGAACTTTTACTTAGAGCTGAGAGATTACCTATTTTCTAGAATTTACATGCGAGTTCTTTTCCGAGTAGTATTTTTGCTGCTTGACTCATATCGCACAACTTTTGTAATTGTGTTTAAATATAAACAACAAAAGCAATTTTAACACAGTTGTTTTTCCAAAAACCAGTCATACGCGGAAAAAACGTATTATCACACAATTATAGGTTTTTTCTCAAACGTTGTTAAAATAAATGGAGAACTCTTACGCCCATCCAATCGGGGATGTTCTCAAGTATTTTAATGTCGATCAAAAGTCTGGTTTAACAGAAGCTCAAGTGGAATCCAATCGTCAACGCTATGGTGTTAATGGTAACTAAATTTAAATTCATCGTCATCTTTTTAGAGCTTCCACCGGAGGATCCTGTCCCACTCTGGAAACTTATTGCTGAGCAATTTGAAGATTTACTTGTTCGTATCCTTCTACTCGCTGCTGTTATATCATTCGTGAGTCATCCTTAATAATTATCTATTTATAGATTTTGGCTTTCTTCGAAGATGCTGACGCGTCAATTACAGCCTACGTGGAGCCATTTGTTATCCTTTTAATTCTGATTGTAAATGCCTTTGTCGGTGTCTGGCAAGAGAAGAACGCTGAGTCCGCTATTGAAGCTTTGAAGAGCTATGAGTCTGATGATGCCAAAGTCCTGAGATCAAATGCCAACGGCATTAAAAAGTATCGCTCTTGTGAACTTGTTCCTGGTGATATTGTCGAGGTTTCTGTTGGAGACAAGGTTTGTTCATGGCTGAAATCGCTCACAAATTTAGATCTAATTTTTGCCCTCTAGGTTCCCGCTGACATTCGCATCTTGAAGATTCTTTCCACGACTCTTAGGGTTGATCAGTCCATCCTAACTGGTGAATCAGTGTCTGTTATGAAGAATTCTGATGCTGTAACTGTACCAAAGCCTGTTAATCAAGACAAGAAAAATATTATCTTTAGTGGCACCAACATTGCTAGTGGAAAGTGCTGTGGTATTGTCATTGGAACTGGAGTGAACACGGAGATTGGTAAGATTCGGGATGAAATTGCGGCCACAAAGAATGAAAAAACCCCACTTGCACAAAAGTTGGATGAATTTGGTGAGCAACTCTCCAAGTTGATTACAGTCGTATGCATTGCTGTTTGGGTAATAAATATCGGCCATTTCAACGATCCTATCCACGGAGGCTCATGGATAAGAGGTGCTGTTTACTATTTTAAGATTGCAGTTGCTCTAGCCGTTGCAGCAATCCCAGAAGGTCTACCAGCTGTCATTACAACATGTCTCGCTCTTGGCACCAGAAGGATGGCTAAGAAGAATGCAATAGTTCGCTCTCTGCCTTCTGTTGAGACTCTCGGATGCACTAGTGTCATTTGCTCTGATAAAACAGGCACCCTAACAACTAACCAAATGTCAGTTTGTAAAATGTTCACCATGGAAAAGACAAAAGAAAATCAAGTCAACTTTACTGATTTTGAAATTACCGGCTCAAAGTATGCACCAGAAGGCTATGTTCATCAGAATTTCACCAAATATGAATGCTCTTCGAATAAGATCCTCCAGGAGGTATCCCACATTTGCTCCCTGTGTAACGATTCCTCTCTGGAGTTCAGCTTGAAGAAGCAGGCATACGACAAGGTTGGTGAAGCTACAGAATCTGCCCTTTCGTGCCTAGTCGAAAAGATGAATGTTCACAACACTAACAAGACGAATCTTGGCAAGTCAGAATTGGCCAATGTCTGTAATCTGGCTATACAGAAGAACTACAACAAGAAAATGACCCTAGAATTCACTAGAGACAGAAAGTCAATGAGTGTCTTGATCAAGGGAAGTGATAATGTAGAAAAGCTCTACATCAAAGGCTCCCCAGAAGGAATCATTGATAGGGCAACATACGTGAGAACCGATAGTGGAAATGTTGCACTAACAAAGGCCATGAAAGAAGAGATTCTCAAAAAGGTCAACCTCTACGCCCATGGGAGAGAAGCTCTGAGATGCCTAGCTCTTGCAGTAAAAGATGAGGTGAAGAATAGCGATAAACTCATGACTCTTGATTCCAGTGAATTCATCAAGGCAGAGGTAGATTTGACCCTTGTCGGTGTTGTCGGAATGATGGATCCCCCGAGGACCGAAGTGGCCGAATCGATTATCAACTGCCGTAAAGCAGGAATTCGTGTCATTGTCATTACTGGAGACAACAAGGCAACAGCTGAAGCCATTTGCAGAAAGATTAACCTCCTTGATGAAAATGAAGATACTAAAGGCAAGACCTTTACCGGCCAAGAGTTTGATGAGCTCAGTTATTCTGAACAAGTTGAGGCTGTTAGGAAGGCACGTCTCTTTGCTCGTGTTGAACCATCTCACAAGTCAAAGATTATTGAATTCCTACAGGCAGATGAAGAGATCACAGCCATGACTGGTGACGGTGTGAATGATGCACCAGCTCTGAAGAAGGCGGAGATCGGTATTGCTATGGGCAGTGGCACAGCGGTCGCCAAGAGCGCTTCCGACATGGTCCTTGCAGATGACAACTTTTCGACAATCGTTTCAGCTGTTGAAGAGGGTCGTGCCATTTACAACAACATGAAACAATTCATTCGCTACTTGATATCCTCAAATATCGGAGAAGTCGTATGCATCTTCCTCACAGCAGCTCTTGGTATGCCAGAGGCCCTTATTCCAGTTCAATTGCTCTGGGTCAACTTGGTCACTGACGGTCTGCCCGCCACTGCTCTAGGTTTCAATCCACCAGATCTCGATATTATGGATAAGCCGCCGAGGTCACCTAAAGATAGTCTCATCTCAGGATGGTTAATGTTTAGATACCTTGTTGTCGGGGCCTATGTCGGTATGGCTACTGTAGGCGCTGCTGCATGGTGGTTCATGTTCTCGCCAATTGGACCACACTTGAATTGGTATCAACTGGTATGTTCTCTTCATTTGATTTATAAATTATTTCAGAATGCAACATGTAATTAATCCACTTGATTTATGTAAACTATTTTCTTCCAGAGCCACCATTTACAATGCTCAACTGCCGTTGCAGCCGATGCACTAGCGAGAAAATCTGCCGTACAAGGTGGAAGCATTCAGCTTAGCTCCTTTGCCAATGTCGACTGCTCAGTGTTCCACGATCCTAAACCAATGACCATGGCTCTATCTGTCCTAGTGGTAATTGAAATGTTCAACGCTGTCAACAGCCTCTCGGAAGATCAATCTCTCATTGATATGCCACCATGGAGGAATATCTGGCTCATTTTGGCCATTTGCCTCTCAATGGGTCTCCACTTTGTCATTCTCTACGTTCCAATTCTATCGGTGAGTAGAAGAGTACTCCAGAATCTAGATAAAAGTCTAATTATATTTTTTTGTAGAAAATTTTCCAAATCACTGGCCTAAACTGTCTTGAATGGGCAATTGTATTGAAGATCAGCTTCCCTGTCATTCTCCTCGATGAGACAATGAAGGCCATTTCTAGAGCTCGCACCGGAACCAACAAGTCCTACGTCAAAGACCTCTCACTAAATGTCTTATTTTGGGGACTCTATGGTGGATACATTTTCTACGACCTCTCTCTGTGATTAAAATAATTTACACACTAATTTCTATACCCCTCTTCATGCGAAAATAATAATAATATAAACACAATCGTAAAAACATTTCTGAGACGAGAAGCTGTCCCTTCAACATTTTTTTCCTGACTCTTTTCGTACTGTAAATATTCAATTTTGATGTTCATGCAAAAACATGTATTGTTTCTCTCACCCAACTCCCCCTCCCTCTTTTATGGTAATCTTTATGTTGTTACAATTGCTGAAATTACCCAAGACTACCACCACTCGAGATTTTTCCGTATGAATTCCGAAATGAAATTTTAATTTCAGCTCTTTGCCAAGATTCTTCATCTTTTCAAAACACACAGAGATATTGGTAATTATCTCTTGACACTCATTCCCAAATTATATATACTAATTTTTATTGTATCAAAATGTACATTTTTTCATGTTTCATCAAATCATCCGTGGCATTCAATTACTCTAACAATTCCATTCTGTTGGATAATCCTTTTTTAAATAAAATATAATTGAAAAAAGTCATTTACACATTCTCGCTGTTCACTTTTCAGGCTCAAAATGAAGACTTGCATAACTTGGATAGAGGAAGTGGTGTATTTAAATGAGAAAGAAAAAAATATATTTTCCAGTATTCATAATGCAAATTCGATTTTATTATCGATTCAACCACTCCAGTGAGAGAGAATTTCCATAGAAAATTTTGTACTTTAACTATAAATTGAGTATAATACACTCTGTATATGGTTATTTTTATGAATATTACTCAACCAATTGCAGAAGTATAGATACTTTTCTTTCATAGAACTCTAATCTCGACATGATTAATCTTTTTCTAAGCATATGAATGATTATCGCTTTACTAATGAGAATTTTTCATTGAGACTCTCAATTGTCTTGAAATTAAAAATCATATGAATCGTCTCTGCTACAAAGTCACTACTTTAAAGTAAATATGGTCAACATTGATGCATTTTATTGTTTCTTCAACAGAGCATACTACAAAAATACTATTGACTCTATACTCCTGTTCTGTATATAAAAGCTACTGGTTTGCGATTAAAATAGGTTTTCATTTGAATTGCCTGGATTAGATACTTCCTTAAATACAGCGCAAACGAGCAACTCTTGTACACCGAATATGAGAGATGTTAAATTGAATTAATTTATAATTAATTATTTTCAAATTGTAAATTAGATTCATGAATAAATTAAAACCAATTTATAAATGTTAAAGTACTAAGATCCATTGTTGATATTTCATGTATTTTTTAACATGAATGAAATGTGTAACCTACATTTCTATTTTCTATTATTTTCGGTTAGATATTGACGTCTATAGTTTAATACGTCAGCATAACTTTGGAAAGAATTCATAATTTTTATAGAAAGAAGTTTTTTTCTACCAAAATTGTCAGTTCTTCCAAGGTTTAAAGATTTTGAAAATTTGTTCTCAATGGTTGTAATATTGTGAATTCTTCAAAGTTGTTAACAGAATAGATAAATTGATAGCTGGAAAGAAACAGAGTCTCATGATGTAGAACTGAGAATGAGCAGGTCATTCGTAGGGTTTCTGTTTAAAACACTGAATTTTGACGCGATCCCTGCCGTTCTACATTGCACAAGAGCTGATGTTCTTCTCATGCTCCTTGGTCCTTATCGCAAGTCTTGTTGTTGTGTGGCCAATGTCAGTCCACATTCCACACTTGTAGAATATGTTGTTGTCCTCTTCTTTCGAGCAGTTTATCTTTGTATTGATAGATAGGGTTAAATAATCTTTTTGTAATGAAAACGATGGACAACCGATATGATGTTGTCTGATTAGATTAGTCAACCCTCTCTTGATATCCTTCGGGAACCCATCAAGTTTTTAGATCAGTCTGAGTGTGATCCTTTCTTCCTCGTCCTTCTATTCCTCCGTTTGATTCTCTTCTGTCGCCCTGTCTTCTTCTTTCGTCCGGATTTGGCTCTCATTTAAATTTATAAATTTTCTTCAAAGTCTTTCTGGGTAGCCGTTTTCTTCAAACACTGTTCTTACACATGCAGGTAGCGCTGATGTTTCTTTTCAGAGTTCCATATTCTCTTCTAGTTAGTCCAAAAACATATCAACCCGCCTTCTCCTTGGGGAATTTGATTTTCTCATGGATCCTTTTCATTTCCGAGAAGAACCTTTCTACGTCCATTGAGAAAAAAATGGTTGAGATATATATCATCTTCTTTGTATAAAAATTAAGGATTTTCAATCATATCAAGGCCACGTAATGAATTCAATTTATAGTTTGAAGAGAAACTGATATCGGAATGTTGAATAATTTTTATTTTTCAATTCTCATCATGTAAATGCTGTTAATTATGTAAAATATTAATAAAATACTCTAATCAATAATACTGTTTTGAGGAAGAATCGTTCAAATAGCATAAATGTCATATAATGCCACAGGCTTAGACATTCTCAGTCTTTTGGTCTCGATCGATAATGAATATGTCGATATCGCTAGCCAAGTTGAGATTATCTGACTCGAGCTGTGCGTCAGATTGCGAATCTAAGAAAATGTACAAGTGATGATCAATTCTGATTGGTTCTCAAAGATTATTGGAAAATATACTTGCAAGTAGCTAGTATGATACTTTATGAAAAGGCTTACCACTGTGATTATCAAATTTCACCTGAGTATAGTCAAACTTCAACAAGGCAGACTCGTCATTTTCACTCTGATTGCGCAGCTTGCTCAGAGACTTTTCTATGGCCTTATTTCTGGATTGCATCACGTGCTTGCGATCGTAGGTCTCCTTGTTAGAGTACGACTTTTCCGTTGGTCGTAGTATCTTCATATTGGAGCCGACACAACGCATATGCTCAACCACGTCCCTTCTGACGTCGGTAAGGTCTAGCATGGACCACATGGAACGCCAGCAGGAGGTGAAGTTGATAGTCGATGAGTCCTCTGTGTAATATGGACTCGCTGGAAAGGAATAGTGATGGGCGATGGCGGCTATGAACATCTCTATGCAGATTAAAAAGTTCTAAAATTATTCTTAATTAATATCATGGCTTTTTTGTGGGAGAATGTCATTTGCAATGAGAGACCTCTGATGTATTTGATATATTGAGAATCAATCTTAATCAATCTAATAGAATTACTTTTTATCACAAGTTGGTAGTTGAAAACTTATTCAGCGTTCTTTGCGAAATATACAAGTCTGGTAATGGCTTTCCATACCGTGTACAAAATTTCTATTCAAGTATATTCAATGAATATTATTCATATACTAGATAGACCTAACCCTAACCTAACGCTGGGGCTTTTTTTCTTTTGTCAAAAACGTTTTTCTTGTCAAGAAAAATCCACTCAAGAGTTATTGGGATGTTTGGAAAAAAGTTTCATTTTAATTTCAAAAAAAAATCTTTTCCATCCTCTTAATTCATGATAAATATGTAATTATTGATTTATAATCGTTTCTTCCACCCTTAAGAACTGACAAAAAGAGGATTCATCAATTAGTTCCAAAATTATATGCAACCTTTTGTAATTATCAAGAGTAAATTATCGATATTCTTGTGAGAGATGAGTCGTTATGTAACACTGTTGTACATTGTAACAGCGTATCCTAAGAAATGCATGCTTTAAAATCAGATTTATACTGCGTCATCTGCAAAGGAATTTTTTGAGACATGGAACAAATAACATAGATGACGGCATGATACAACTTGGCTTGACAATTGTAAAAGAAGAAACCCAATTAAGAAAATTACGAAAGCATTTCTCTTTTCAATTTTATTTTGCAATTTTCTGGTAGCTCTACTCATCGCGGCAATTTGAGTACTCAACTTGAAGTAATTTTCAAGGCTTCAAATTAATCAGAAATTGAAAAGAGTTAATCCACACACACGAGAAAAAAACATTTGGTATCCTCTAGTTGAGACCTTGAAGAAGGTTCTGTCAGATGAATTCAATCATCAATCTGTAAGAGTTATCAAATCAGGGTTTTACGCAAATTTCTAAAAGAATTTATTGGAAAAATCCTGAAACAGCTCAACAAAGATGTAATTATCCGAATCAGAAATGGGAGCACTTTTAAAATAAATGCGATTATTATTTTGAAAAATATCATTTTCTCTCACAGTTGAGGGAGTAATAAAATTTCTAGTACTATTTCGTGTTTTTCGTTGTGAACGGATTATAATGGAAAAGCCCAAGTTACACTGTGCAACCTTAGTAAGAAGATCTAACAAGTGTGTTAGCAACATGTGTGGAGGAGTGTTAAACTCAGATTAATTATTCAATGAGAAAGAACAGGAATGTGTTACATTCACACATGCTTCTAATCGGAAATAATCCATAAATAATCCTCAAGTGAATCAATACAATTACAGTATTAGAATATAAACAGTGTTGAACCAACTTGAATTCCCGTTGTTATCGACTTGACGTCATGTAATTGCCAGGTGTCCACTTGGCCAATTATACCAGTCGCTGCGAGAATCGAAATCAAGATTGATTGCCAAAATGACATAAAGACGACGAATTTCACACAAATAAACTTTCCAATAGGATTAATTGGACGCAGTTCCTCTTTTGTGCACTGATACAGCAATATAAGACAATACATTGCCCACTAGAGAAGGAGGTGTAATTAAATTAGGAACACTAACCACTTGAGAGACGTTGTTGATAATAGTTATGTAGAGGAATGCCTTCCTTGGACTGTAATTACCCTCATCGTACGCGCCATATGTTTCGCAAATTCTAAAATTAATCAGAACAACTCTTACAAGGCAATAACTGTAGCTAATGGTCTGATTGTGACATATTGCAAGACTCCATGACGGACCTTTTCAATGAACACCTTACCCATTGGCCAAGGTTGTAGACATGAAATGGGCAGATGATGTTTGATTTGGGGCTTTTGTTCAATGACATAACCCAGGTCTGGATACTCTGAGCGGAGGTAGTTTAGAATATAGACCATAAAGTTGTAAATGACATAGGCTTCATAGCATTCCCGGAGGGTGTTTAGATAAATGGCCAAGTGGAAGAAGCGTAGGGCGAACCACTGATAAAAATTATAAAAAAGGATTTACAGCATTTAGTGAGTAGATGGGCACCATCCATAGAATACGGATTATGTGACGTTGTAGAAAGGGTCGAGAGTAGTTGAGTAAGTGATCGATTATGGTATGTAATGAGATGGGGAGAGCTGAAAGAACGAAAATTCCTGAAATTAACCATGGTAAATTGGTGTTGTTTGCATCGAATTTCTTTCTACTCTCCATAATAATCAACGGAATGGAGAAGCATAAAAAAACTGAATAGGTTACAAAGAATAAAGGCTTGAAATATTGCTTCCAAGTCATTATTCAACAGCGATAATAATTATCGTAATTGATTCGAAAATTTTGATTTATTTGATAGTTTAAATAATTCTTAACATTACAAAGTAATCTTGAAAACAGTGGAATGGTTCAAAAGGTTGAAAAAAATATTATCGATGTCAACGATGAGTTCATGGTTAAAAGGACTGATAACATATTCTGTAAATTTTATTAATTTAATCCTTTAGATAGAGCCCAAATAATCGAGATTAGAACCCTTGACAATGGAGAGACAGAGTACTTTGTTCATTTTCATGGATGTAAGTTTTATTTTTTAATCAATTTAAACAGATGACAGACGCCTCGATGAATGGATTACTCTCGATAGGATTGATAAATTGTCCAAGAATAAATTTAAAAGAAAACAAAACGGTCTCTACTTGGAAGAGAATGTAGTTTTGACGCGAAACAAAAGGAAAAAAATTAACGAAAGCCTAGAAATTGAAGATCCTAGTGTCAAATCAGAATTCGATCGCCTTGAGAGTGAACACTTGGAAGTGACTAAGGTCAAATATATCGAAAAGATTCAGCTGGGGAATTATGAAATTAAGACTTGGTACTTTTCCCCATTTCCTGACGAATATCGTAAGCTGAAACAGCTGTGGATATGCCACAACTGCCTCAAGTATATGAAAAAACCTGAAATCTGGTACAAACACAAAATGTCATGCAACTTGAACCAGCAATTCGGTCAACAGGTCTATGAAAATGATGACTTGACAGTCTTTCAACACTACGGAGACGAAGAAAAGCTATTTTGCCAGAACCTCTGTCTCATATCGAAGCTCTTCCTGGACCATAAGACGCTCTACTATGATGTCTCTCCTTTTGTGTTCTACACCCTTTACGCTAAAGTGGATGGGGAAATGAGGTTAGTGGGTTATTTCTCCAAGGAAAAATACAGTTCAGAGAATAACATTCTCGCCTGTATCTTGGTTTTGCCGCCATTTCAACGCAAAGGCTTTGGAAGATTTCTCATTGCATTCAGCTATGAAGTCGCCAAAGTTCTCGGGGAAATCGGCTCCCCAGAGAAGCCACTCTCAGACCTTGGAAGACTCAGCTACAAGAGTTATTGGGAGTATGAAATATTCAACTTTCTCTTGACCAAGACAGTAACTGATGTGAAAGAAATTAGTAAGGCTACCAGTATTACAGAGGAGGATATCCTCTGGACGTTACAGGAGCAGAATTACCTCCACTTTTGGCGCTACGATGATCAGATTAGCCTCAGGTGCAGTGACTTGGAAAAGTTCAACTTTAACGACAGCATAAAGAGACCGTTGATTCACATTAATGGTGCTCACCTACAAAGAGACATTATCCAACCCCCTAAGAGATTACAAGATGTTGAAGGATTTAGTTGTAAATAAAATTTGAAAAGACACGATTTTTCTTCAATCCATCTATTATAAATTATGACTTAAATATATTTTTATAAAAGGCCACAGAGGTACATTTTGGAGAATTTATAATACATTAGAGAGCAGTAGGACTTGGCTGAGGGGGATGAAAGTGTACAATTTTTACAATAATTTGAAATAGATAAGAGTTCTTTTTTATTTACATAGCATACTCTATCAGTGCACGCGTGTGAACTGAATTAAACCAATTTGAAAGGTTCTTGTTTTTTTGATGATGATAAAAAAATGAAAAAATATAATACTTGTAAAAAAGGGTAGGCTGGGGTTGGAAAAACAAATAGGCTATTAACAATGCGGTTTCTCTTGACTTGATTGAAATGAAAGATCGTTTGGGTCAATTTTATCAAAAGTGAAACCCTTCCCCCCATGAGGGAAGGTTTCAACATGTTCTTGGAACGACAACAAAAAAATAATATAAATCGAAAAGGAGGAGAAATAAGGCGGGAGGAGAATAAAAGACACAAAAAGTTTAACTACTCTTATGACCGCTAGTGGAGTCGGATGGAGAATTACGCCCAGATTCACCCGCGCTGTGTGTACCATTACGAATGTTGGAGATGAGCTTCAAGTTACCTGTTGAATTAGGCTTCATTGATAGTTCAGAAGGTGAATTGCCAGCGACTGATTGATTATTAATTCCATTTGGGAAGTAGTTCAACCCGTACACATAGTTGATCACGTTCGAGTCTAACTGACCTTCTGTTTGTTGCTAGAATGGCAAGAGAGATTATTTTTATCCAACAGACGCAGAGGAAGTATTTTTGAAGATATTAAAAGATGCGAAATTAATTATCTAGAGAGAATACAAATCAATACTCAAGTATAACTGCATAAGTAGAGATTACCGTGAAAAAGAATATGGTATTTCTAGCATAGATAAAAAAATCAGATAATTATGGCTTGAGTTTAAAGCCTCCACAATAAAATATAGGAATACGAGTAATTAAATAGATGAATCGAGTAAAAACATCAATTATTTGAGAGAATTATAGGAAATACTCACTTCTAAAAATCGGAAAAATGCCTCTCCAGTGAGCATGGCGTCGGAGCCGGCTTGATGCTGGA
>KL567226.1:0-26992 GCA_000715275.1 Gyrodactylus salaris
AAAGGCATAGAATAGAGTAAAAATGCTCACTTCAGATAGTGAATCATCACCGGATCCAAAGAGATTATCCTTCTCATGAGTTGATGAGTCATTACCTCCACCATCGTCGGACTTGGTCTGTTCAGCAAGGAGTTCACTAATCGGTTTGAGAGTCAACTCTTGAGCAGCTGCAACAGAATCCTGATCAAGGGATGCCTCTTCCAAGAGCGCGGCAGTGTTGAAGCGGGTCACGCTCTTGGAGCCAAAGTTGTTCTTGCAATTCTTGGTGCTGATCTGGCCATACATTGGGCACTCCTTGTTCGTTCTCATGTGACCGGTTTGGCCGCAGGCACCGCAGCGCATCTTACTCAGGGCTTCGGTAATGGGCCGATTACGCCGTTTCTTGGATGACTGCGAGTGAGAGGATTGTGGCTTATTTTGACTTGAGGATTTCGGGACAGTGTTGGGATTGTTATTGGACGAGGAGCTCTCTTTTCGCGAATTGCTGTTATTGCGCATCATCTCTTGCTTTCGGAGCCTTCTCAGTTGATCCTAAGAAAAGTGTCAAGGTTTGTAAAGAATACATAGAAAAATATCCACTAACCTGTAGTCTTCTCTTCTCCTTCCTCTGCTGTTCTTTGATTTGATCATCATTACCAACAAAATTATTGATAAACTCATTGTCCCTAGTCTGACGAATCTTGAGATAGATCTCAGCGACTGGGCCCCAGGGGATAATCTCCGACTTTTCTACCTTTTCTCCATTCTCAATGACGACACGTTTAATGCGCAACATCTTCTTCTGGGCTCCATCAAAGGGAGGTGGCAAGTCGAGGATATTCCCGGCATTCTCTGAAGTTGCATCAAACACCAGTTCTTTTTGTGCTGCGTTCTCTTGTAGAGGGGGAGCCTCAAGGCCTTCTACTAGTTGCGTTGATTCTGAGGCTGGCGGAGCTGGGCCGATTGTGCTCTGGAAGGTGGTTGAACTTTGCGAGTTTTGGTCTTCCTCGACTATCTTGGTTAGGGAGGAGCAGCTGGCCTTTTTCTGGAGAGTGTTTTGTTTTCTACTTTGCTTCTAGAAAGAGAAAGATTTATAATACATGTTAATAATGATCCTCATCAATAATTCTACTGGACATAGTTTCACGTACTTTCATAGGTGACAACTGCTGTTTGAGTCTTTCTCGTTCAGCTTCCTCCTCCTTTTCGGACATTTCTTTTGCAGATATTTTGTTAGAAAGAAAACTCTGCATATTTTTACTCATTTGCTCTAAGGACTGACCAGAAGAGAGCGTTATCAGCTTGACTCCACCAATGGAGCTGTTCTTTTCAATCTTCTTCGATTCATTCTGGCTCGAATAGAGCTGTTGGTCATCGTCTTCGTCATCGCTGGAGACCTGCTCGTCACTACTCAAGAGTTCTGGGTTGCTGAGGACGCGATTTTGTAAATCAAAAATTCTCTGACACTCCTCACGATAACACCGGACCTGCTCAGACATGGAAAGACGATTGCCGCGGGCGAACTTGGCCGTGTCCTCCTCTTCGCCTTGTTTTGCCCTTTCGGTAGATGTGAAGCGGACCATGTCGATAATTTCCCAACGCTTAAAAGTCTTCAAGTCTGCCTCGCTAATGCCGTAGGAGCGCAAAAGGGCTCTGGCCTCTTTGAGAGATAGCTTTCTGAGATCAGCGTCAGTGCCGGTGACTGTCTTCTTGCCTTTGAGGAGAGAGCGCGCGATTTCACCGCCTGATTGTCGGAACAAGGCCCCAGGTTTGGCTGATGTTTTGGAATAACTAAAGGCTTCACCGAGACCAGTTGGATCTGCGGCGCCGTGGAGCTCTAAGAAGCAGCCGCCACGTTGCGCTGCGAGGTAGGCGCGGGTTGTGTTCCAAGGGGCTGCTTTTACTTCGTCTTCTAGTTTGGGCTAGAGAAAAAATATTAATTAATATGTCCCTAGAATTGAGATGGACAGGATTCTTCAGCATAAGTCAACTAGGCAACTACTAATGATATACTAACTTGGCCTTCTTCGTCTTCAGTCTGATTTTCATCGGCGACAAAAAGGTATTTTTCTCCATAACCGGCCTCTTTAAGGCGTGTCTCCGCCGCCAGCATGGAATAATGTGCACAGCAGTCCTCAGCTGAAACAAGATAGCGGACCTCCTCTTCACTAGGGAGACGATAATCTGGACGTAGGACCCACCAACTGGCATCTGAGCCGGTCCTTCGAAAGTCAGCGCAAATCTTGAGTCTTTTCCTGACCGAGGACTCAGAGTGATTGGGAAATGTCTTTCGGATCTCTTCCATTTTGATCCTCTTGGGGTCGTCAGTGCTGCGTAGGAAGAGTCGAAGGATGTAGACCTGGAGGAAATCACGGACAAAGTTGTTTGCCCTTTTGGAATTTGGACCGGGGACCTCCATTAGGGGCACTTCTTGGCCGACGGTGAAAATGGCGTTGGCCTTTCTGATGGAGAGACCGTTTCGGTTTCTAATCACAATGAAATCTGACACCGGTGTCTCGTGGGAGTAGATTGGTGCACGGAACATGTTGTTTTCAAGGGTCTGAAAATAATTTTTCATATGGTTTTTACTTAAATCACCTTGATGTAAAAATAGAGGGAAGAAGGATGCATCTAGAATGATCAAAGAAAACAGGGGGACTCAGATTACATGAAAGTAAAGTAATTTTGCACTATGAAGAGATCGAACATACCTGAAGATATGCCCCACAACGAATAGTGCCAAGGAATGGAGACTCTGTGGAGCTGACATAGACGAATGAACCATAGGTCAAATCCGGCGGCTTGGCGTGTGCATCGTGAGCAGGTGAAAGGCTGGGATCTTTAGGATGCAGGGGTCGGAAATAGTTGACGACCCGCGTGGCCATTCCAACTTGCAGAACAAATGGGGGATATTCTTCGGACATTTCAAAGAGGACTAGATCGCCATCGGACCCCGTGAGATCGGTTGGCGTCCTCATAAAGAAGATATCGCCTCCACCGCAAGCGGCCTTCTCTTCCTCTCTTTCGCGGGCCTTTTTCTGGATTTTCTTCGTCAAATTGAAAATGTAAAATGGCGTATTGTATTGTGACATTGTACCGCGGAGGTATTTCTTGAGTGGGACGCGATGGAATTGCTGTAATCGCAGTGATGTCATATAGGTAGGAAAGAATGGAGGCCAGAGTTCCACAGCTGGCGTGGAATGTTGTAGTGGGCCACAACGGGATTGGGTCCCATTTAGGGGGCCAACCTTTTGGGCGTAGAAATCGTCATTGCTAAGATTGAAGGGATCTTTCAATGGGAGTCCACTGGCAGCGGCTACAGCGGTTGTGAAGGACTCGTCAGGGTTCTCTGTCTGTTCGTTTTCATCTTCTTCAGCGTTTGTGTCTTCTTTAGCCAAGAAGCCATGCTAAAACAAGATAATTAAATATTAGTTGAGTTACCAAAAGGGGCGGTTGCTATCTTCTTGAGAACTCAAGTTTGATATTTTTAGATGAGTTCTCGAAACTAAATGAACAAATTAGACTCACTTTACCGAGAATTCGTTTAACCTTCTCAGCCCCTTTGGCAGCCTTGGCGAGGGCGCCAGTGAGCATGCCTTTAGTAGATGCAAACCCAAAGCTGACATGGAGACTGGCCCTATTCATTGGCTGCTTACTCTGGCCGTTGACCAGCTGATTGCCCAACTTGTCCATGTTGCCATCAGAGTTATCCAACAGCACTGATGAAGATGTCAACAACTCCTTAAGGGCATTCTCGGATAGGCCATAACGGTCGGCAATCTTCTTGGCATTTGGATTGCCCACTGCCGCCAGGGCGATAGCGGCCAAATCGGCATCTGGTATCGCCTCTTCGTGGTAGCAGGCTTCATCGTTCTCATCATAGGTCAGGAGAAATGGTAGCATATTTGTAGCGTCGTTAGAGTCGTAAATAATGTTATTTGTCCATTCATTTGATAAGAGAGCCTCATTCTCAACGGGAAATATGGAAAAAGGCGCTGTATTAACTTGGCCAACAGAGGTGACACTATTTTGGTTATTAGGTAATAGGCGTTGATTCCATTTATTACTGCCATTATTCGATGCATTTGTGAGGCAAGATGTATTGGAAAAAAGGACCTTTGATGGTAGAATGGCTGGGTATTTCTCGGAGTGGGCATCGAGAAATGCAGCCATCGTACGACAGTTTTGGGTCGGAATCCACCCAGCGAAAGCAGCATTAGTACGAGCCAGTTGATTGATCTTTGTATGTGAGGACTGGACATCGTAGATTATATCATCTTCCCATTGAATTAGCTGATATGGATAGAAGGAGCTTTCAGAGAACTTGGACATTAGAGACTTGCGATATTCTTCCACTTCATCAATGCTTTCATCAGATTCAGATTCTACTTCTTTCGGAGGCTTATCTACTTCATCTTCCAGCTCGGTTTTTATTTTTTTCTCAGAACCATTCCCTTCTAGTTCACTGGGGTCCTTAACAGCACTGTAAAGACAAATTATTAATATAATTTTACTATTAATTAAATATTTGAATGAAATATAGTATTTCTCTTCTACAAAATATTTTCATTGATAAATTTCTATAAATACTCACTCATCAGATTCCTTAGCTTCCTCTTTGGCCACATCATGAATTGAGTCATCAAGAGAGGAACTACTTTCATTCTTGTCAAATTCATCTTTGACTTTTTCACCCGCTTGTGGTTCGGGGGGATTTCCACTTTCACTAAAAGTCGATTGATTCAAAGCACTCGGAACTGGATTGTTGGACCAATTTCGCCAAGATAATACATCGACATCCTCGGGAATGTTTAGTTGGTCGTACCAATATTTGGCTGGACCATTTCGCCATGTTCTACAATAAATTGAAATTAAATTTTTCCAAAGGAGAATAAAAATGTCATGCGTAATGTTAGATTTTGGTGCATAGTGTGTGTGCGACTACATACATTTCTTTTGAAAAGTCTAACGGTTTTTTACTGATAATAAAGGTTATGATTATTTAATCCATTTGGAGAAAAAGTAGAATTTCAAGTTAATCAGTAAAACGTTTGAGCTTAAATTTTAATAAAAAAATCAAAACTCACGCAGATGGAATGTCTAGGAATTCATCAAAGTTGATACCCAACTTCTTCTGACTGTCAGAATCATCCAGGTCCTTATTCTTTCCCATGCCCTTCTTATTTGACTTGGGATTCTTTTGAATGTGCGTAAAATTGTAATATCGAACGTATTTCATAACTTCGTTATATTTCCCATCAAACATCTTTTGATAGGCCTGACACCACCACGACTTGGCATGCCCAGCCATGAACTTGGTCACTGGATCATTTGGACCCATTGTCTCGTGTAGTGACAGCTGGCTGACTTCATCTATAACCTCATCGTTGATACGTTTCTCAGAAATGAGACCGAGGTTTAGGTAAGAATCATACGTCAAGCATTCATCGTCCGAGTTTGGCTTCCAAAAGTGGTCTCTGTACGACATATTGGTAACGTTCTCTTGTACATCGCGTAGATATTGAGGTGGGTAATTAAGCTTGAAAATCCGCATCCATTTTGGTGTCTCGTTAGGATTAAATTCTGGAAAGAGTTCTGTTATCGGGACGTGCTCGTATTCATCAGGCATAAGATTCCCGAGGGGAGTGTTTAACAACTTTTTCGGGGATGATTCCAGTTCTTGGGATGTCTTTTCGACTGGGGTTTTGGTCGGAGTTTGCTGTGGAGGTGGCATAAGTTCTGTTTTCAACTCCTCTTCATTGTCCTCTTCGTCATAATCATCCTAAAGGTGAAAAGTAAGAGAAATGAGGAGACTTACGTCATCATTTGTGTCCTTCTTTATGTCGTAGTCCAACTTTTTCAAATCAAACTCTGGATCAGCAACAACTTCAGGTTCGTCGTAGTAATCGACTACTTGAACGTTGTCAGTAGCTCTGGATGGCTCACAACTAACTGATGTGGGACTCGAAGAGCTCTTATCATCTTGAAGGACATTCTTGCAAGTTTCTTCGATTTCGGTGACTCGGCAATTTTGAAAGTTGTTTATATGCTTCAACTCTGAGGACTGGAGATAGTCATCTTCGAGTTCAGCATTTTCATTCACATTTCCAAAGAGAAACGAAGTGGGATTATATTTCGGCTTGTCATATTCATCAACATCATTACGATCGGACATGACGTTAAAGGGTTACTCATGTAAATTTGCTTAGCAAATTTGAAATTGATGTAAATTCAAAGCGAATTTGATTGAAGCATTGTGAATGACTGTTTTAATAAAAGTCAATTTTAATAATTTTTAATTGAAAATGCCAGAAGTTATACCGACATGTATCAAGAGTGTTAGTTCTGAATCTGATGAATGTCCAGCCTCGAATCTCCTCAAGAGAGTATCATATTCAAAATGGCATGTAGCTGAGAATGTCGGCAAGTCAGCGGCTATAGTCTTTCAACTGCCCAAATCAGTTTCAATTTCACGCTTAGATATTGGCAATAACGGTTCAGCTCTCATAGAAGTTCTTGTTAAGAAGTCTGTTGATGATGGTGAGGACTCCTATAAATGTCTCATTCCAGCCACAACTTTTATGACCCCTTCAGATTCGAATTCAAATAAAAATCTCTTCAAAGTTCGCGTTTTCACCTCGGAATCATTCAATAATGTAATTACTAGACAAGAATACGATGTCGTCAAGATTATTTGCTCACAGCCATTCTCCAAGGTTATAAAGTTTGGGTTATCTTTTGTAAAATTCTTTGAGAAATCAATTGAAGAGGAAATTGAGCCTGATGTTGTCAAATTGAATGATTCGATTTCTGATGATCTGAAGAGACAAGACTTGTGCGAAAAGTTAAAAGAGAGCCTCTTAACCAAGATGAAAACAGAATCCCCAAAAGAAAAAATCACAAATTCATCAGAGACCCCTGTGCATATGAGTAGCTTCATAAAAGAACCAAAAGTTCAGTCCCCAACTCAACCGAGTAGTTCAAGGAAGAGTTTCATGTCCCTTTTGAAGGAAACTAAACGGT
This sequence comes from Gyrodactylus salaris, assembly GCA_000715275.1. Lineage (NCBI taxonomy): Eukaryota > Metazoa > Platyhelminthes > Monogenea > Gyrodactylidea > Gyrodactylidae > Gyrodactylus > Gyrodactylus salaris. The sequence continues at coordinate 7,003 of KL567226.1, forward strand.
CAGTAGCAGCATCGTTAAATGGCCAGTCTCCATCAACCAGTAGAAGAGTGAAAAAGAAGAAGAAACAAGTTGAGAATCCTCTAGCCTCGGTAACTTTTGCACTGTCCGGCTATCAGAATCCTACGCGGGGTCAACTCAGAGAGATGGGTGTTAGTCTGGGAGCTACTTATAGCCAGGACTGGACGACAAGTTGTACACATTTAATGTCAGTTGCATTACAAAATAAATATTATCAAAAAATACTCATAGTTGCTTAAGGATCCCTTAAAATATTTAAAAAATTTACTTTTCTAAAGGTGTACTTTTCTACATCATCCAAATTTTTAGAGTTGCCCTATAAATCAAATAAACGTCATGCGCTTTTACTTAGATGTGCCTATGGAAATACGCCAAAGTTCCAGTCGGTAAACGGGTCCGGAATTATAGTCTCCGACCGTTGGCTTCGAGAATGTCATCGTGCCAAGCTGATGGAACCCTGGCGATTGCATCGTCTCGGCAGGGCTCAGAGTCCGAGAGGGGAGCGGTTTAAAAAGTTTGATGCCGTCACAAGACTGAGTTCATCTGATGATTCAGTGGACTCTGATTACCGCCTCAGCGAAGAAGAGGTCACTGAGACTGCCCCGAAGAGACCCAAGAGTAGCAGTGGAGACACTTCTCAAGTCATTCCTGACCCTTATAATGTTGATACTGACGAGGAAGAAGATTTATCCAAAAAGAAACTAGAAATGTAAGTCTTCTACTTGCAAGTATGTACATGGATTAATTTGTTTTAAAGTGAGAAACCGGTGATTTCTAAGAAGGATGGGTTTTTCAAAAGCCTCAAAATGTACATTCACAACGCTGGTCAGAGCGCGGATGAAAATGCAACGCTCAGAGAAATTGTATCATTCAACAGCGGGTAAGTTCTATTTTAGACTCATTTAGATAGTCACTCTGATCATATTTCTTTTCCCACTTAGAACCCTTTGTGAGAGAATAACTGAAAATGTTGACTATTTCATATCCGATGGACCCTGGGATGCTGCCTTTCAAGAGGCCTACGAGAAGAAGCAAGAGGTCAAATTTGTGAAGCCTTCATGGATACTCGCCTGCCTGGACAAGGAGAAGAGATTGCCGTTTAAAGATTACCTAGTTTAACTTGATTTCCAAAAATTTTGTAAATACAAATTTCCTAAAAGTTTTTGAATTTTTCGACAACAACGTTGAATAAGTGTTACTCATTCAGTAATCTAAAATCAATGTACCAGCATTTGAATGAAATGGGAGATTTACACACCCAAAACTGAGACTTGGTCAAGAGTAATTGTATAGTAATTTTTCTCAATAATTCTATTTTCATTGTCGACATGGTTACGATGAAAATAAATAATTTTAATAATCGATCAATTTAGCTAAAAATAAATAATCTTCCTATTTTATTTAGTGGAAATGCTTTTAAATGTTCCAAGTTTTCTAGTTGTTGAAAATTTAAGGATAAAAAAGTCAAATAAATGTAGTTAAAATACTTTCTTTCTAAATGCATCGAGTTTTCCATTCAGAATATCCTTCATTTTGTTAGGAACAAGTCGAAAGAGTGAATCATCCTCAATATGATCTCTATCGTCAAAGAGGTTGCAATACTTTTCCGGGGGATTGCGGTAATGCCGGCTAAATGCTTTATCGGATGAGTACCTAATGTAAGACCAGACAAAGGAACCATACAAATCGTACAACGGTTTATGAACATCCATGTGTCGAATGTATTCCGGCCGGATGGCGCATTTAGTTTGTATGGGATCGAGATATCGACAACGCTTCTTGATATCTAGCATAAGAAAAAGATTAGTCCTGTTAACATCGTCATCTATGAAGTAGGTAGGGTAATAGACATTGTGAAAGCATAGGGAATAGGCGCCTGGGTGATCCTCAAAATGCTGATTCAAGATCTGTATTAGAGAGGTATAGGGCGAATTGGGGACGATCACCTCATCTAGATCGTAGTTGCTGAAATATTTGGAGTGTGACATTTGCCGAAAGATGCACTCGTTTAAGGCCAGATGCTGAGAACGAGCATAAGTGTTGTTATTTGGCAATTTCCAATTAATAACCTTTACGTAACCAGCCTGGTTGATAATGAGCTTTTTGAGATGCAACGGTAGATCTTCTGATAAGTAGATGACAATTTGATCCACTTTGAGGGCCTTGTTTATCGAGATGAACTCAAGGAAACGGGAAATTTCCAAATAACCGCTGCTATAAACAGGCTTCATGCATAGCACGTACTTTTGCTGTCCACTCTTGGCAGTCCGCCGAATGGGCATCATGACCCGTAATTCACTATCCATTGTCCCAATGCTCAAAGTGCAGAGTTGTTTGGTTGATCTACGTGGGATGACAAAGGTCGCCAAATAACCCCACCAATCCGCCATATCGCTAGCCTTGTTATAGATGTGCATACCACGGCCAGTCCGGGTTATTTTACTCGACTCAACCTCGTAGTCGGCATCAATGCTAGCCATAATACGAGCCTTGTAAGAGTTCCTCTTGAAAATAAAAGCCCTGAGAGTGTAGTAGTCTTTTTCATTGAAATACTCATCCAAGTAAACCGAGTAGACGAATATTTGCTCTGACTCATCGATGGCAATGAATTGTGAATCTTTCACCTTTAACCTAGAGCAGCCAGGGTTGGCACTTGGAGATGAATCACTTTCAAGGAGCGAATCGAAGGCTTCGTTAATTTCATCGCTAGCTCTCTGAGTGAACGTGAGATTAAAGGGTAAATACTTTGGCTCAGCTACTCTGGGATAGACTGTATCGACTTCGATAATGATTATATGATTTATGTACAATATCAAGAAAGTAATGATCCCCAATGTCGTTAGGCAGTGGAGAACGGTGCTCATTAATACGTTTCTTAGAGAGTGAGAGAAACTATTGAATGAACCAAAATTGTTGAGTACAGGTAAAGTATGGTGTTCATTCACCAAAAATGAATTGAAATTTGCATTTATATGGTTTTAGATTTTGAATGACCAATGAAAAACAGTTATTTATTAGACGTTTATTACCGAGAAAACGCTCTCTCCACTAATTAAATGCATGTCCCCTGTCCCCATATCTCCTTATTTTAAATTTTGTTAAGGCGTTCTAATCATAGATCTTTTGCTATAATGTCATTGGTCAGTTGTTGATTTAAAATTCATACATGAGTGATAAAATAGAACTATCATAAACTATCAAATTTGAAGACAATTGGAGACGTCCAGCACAATTTCCTGCGCCACCTGATCAGCCTAGAATTGATTTGCATCTGCGGTTCTCCCACATTACGAGGATCATTATGACTCCCCCGACAGGCCTAGATCATAAAGACATTCAATTCCTCCTCAGATATTTGCTTTATCCATCACGAAATGTTTCGTACGATGACCATCTTCGTACAGATAGTTTGATCATTTTTACAACCTCTCCCTTTGTGAGGATTCAATAACCTCTACATGCAGCTAATGTATTTGCAAAGTTATGAAGCGTATACGTTTGCGTGTTTTCGTGTCACAAGGACATTTATCCGTTATGAATGAAGTTTCATACACTACTCAAGTTTTCTATAGTCGTAGCTTTCTGAAAGAGAAGTAACGGTTAAGTCCAAGATGGCGTATATGGAGGTAAAAAGTCGAAAAATTACTCTCCAGTGAATTTGGCTGTTTTCATTTCATTTGAGGATATCGTAAAACGAATACCATCAATTTAGTTGAGAATGTGCAATATTGCAGAAAATGTTAATCATAACAATGCAATGAAGAGTTTCTGGATTAAATTTACTTTTTAACCTAGTTTAAAATAGTAACTTTAAAAATAGTTACTTTTTTTCAAGATATTTTCTGATATTCTACCCATTGATAGTGGAATAAAATATTTTCAGAAATATTTTTGAGCAGGTCCTAACATTTTTAAGCATAAATTTCAATGAAAGCATATAGAGAGAATTTTTTGTTTTAAACTTTTAGAATTTCAACTATACAATCCCAACTTAATTTTTAGAGCAGCGAAGTTTAAACAATATTGCACGTAAAACTACTTTCAAGTAGGTATTTCGGGGACCTGCTTTAGAAGGGTCGCAAAGAATCTCAGTTTCTAAATCTATCATTAGAAAAATACTTAGTTTAAGAAGAATCACCTCAACGAAATTTGCATTCTAGCATCCTAATGTAGAGTTTTTGATACTCCATAATGACGTTTTTCTTCTCTAAAACAGTCAGTCGTGTGCGTTTCAAAACTTCTCGTGAACTAATGCTAACTGAACCTATTGTATTTATATCCCTATTCGCATCAAAAGAGGTGAGAAGATCTAATATCTATTGTGATTTAATTAAATCCAGATCTAAAATTCACGCTCAAAATGGGTGCCAAATTGAAAGTGTGAACGCACAAAACCCGATGAATATTGAGAATGCATTAATGAGAATTCCTACTCGGAAAGGAAATAGAAATATTGAAATAGATATTGATTTCTCATCTCTCAACGATGATGAGTTATTGTTTACATATCTTTTATGATACTATTTCAAATGATCGATCGTGAAGTGAAACCATTCGGGTGTGTCAGTGAATTCATATGAGAAAGTAGATCTAATAATCAAGAAAATTGAGAAATTTGAAAAATCAATAGTTGAAAGTGAGTATATTAGAACAAGCAATCGTATAGATGCATTCACAAGAGGTTTGTAAAGTAATCTCTAGTGAAAGTGCAGACATTGTCAGGCCTTTTGAATAGAATTGCATTCAAAAAGTCTGTCATTATTTCATTTATGATGGGATTTTCTCCTAGGTAATCTTTGGCAGATTCGGCCATTTTCCTCTTGAGAAATTCATACTTGGCATTCATATGAATGTCCTTCTTCCAATCGAACGGATCATTAATTCCGTCATCAATTCTTATATATTCTACTGTAAGAACAAGATGCTTTATGCTATTTTTTAAAATTGGAATTACTAACAAGTAGTATAACAATTAGTATTAATTTATACCAAAGAATTTGGGTAGACTCACATTTCTGCTGCCTCCTCGGATAAATTGACATCATAACGTGTCTATTCAGGTTGATAGTGTTCTCACTGAACATTTGGCCATCCGCCGAATGGACACTCTCCACAGTCTCAAAGCCTTCATTCCCTTTGCGAACAATCTTGCGCGAGATGTCATAGCAGATTTCGATCTGGTCAAAGAACTCCCGGAAATGTCGACCCTTGTTAACCTAAATAGAGGAGAGAGATACTTAAAAAGAGGTCGCTTACGAAATAGAGAAAGTGCTCATCAAAGTTCTCATCATATGTCACCCCGTAGATGTAACAAGTCTCATTTAATAAAACATACAACCTCAATATCAAAATTTCCAAGGACTTTGAAATGAAATTTTGAACATCTTTGACTTTTAAGAATTCCTTCGTGGGAATCGTCTCATCGTCAATGTACGTTTCTTTTATTAAGGTGCAGCAAATGTCTGTATAGCTGGTTTTTATAATCTTTACAGACTTATTAATGACTTCTTTAATCTGAACTATTTCCTCTTTTGTTGTCAAGTCGTGATCGACTACGCCAGAGATTGCAATCTCTTTCGAGTATTCAGGGTTTTTTTCAGTAAAATTATAATTAACAATTAATAGGTCGTTATTAAGTTCAGCTATTTTGATTGAAACCTCCACAGAATTTCCTTTGCCATGTAACTGCTCGGAGTAGAGAATGTTTTTAAATTGATCGGAATCTTAAGTTTCTTGGTTAAGAGATCATGGTTACTTATTCTCCTTCGGAATTCTGACAACGATTTTTCGGTCATTTCAAGTTTTATCTTTTCAATGATAGTAAATTTAAAAAAATTAAATTTTCTTCTTTTAAATAGTTTGATTTATAGAAGGCTGTATAACTTTGTAAACAAGGATCAGCGAGCATATGAGTAAGAACGACTTATCAATCTTCTTCGCGATAAAGGCGAAGTTCTATATTATGAAGATCTGACCGAACCTTTGCGACCACACAACATACACCCTAACTCTTAAGTGCACAACCAGAGAGTTTTTTATTATGAAGGATTTCTTTCAATTTTTATTAAAAGTTCTGTAGAATTTTCAAACAATTCTCTACAATAGAATTATACACTAAATTTTGTACAAAAAGGGAACATTTTCCGTGAAAAGAGGAGCTCTCTTCCGCTTACCTGTCAGACGAGACAGACAAAAAGGACATGTATCGCGGGTACGGAGGAATTTGGAAAAGAACTAAGAATACTAAGGAATATTCTTGAGAGGAACGGAATCCTAGAAAGACTGATAAGAAAATCTCTCGCAAAGATGAGGATGGAGAGGCAAGAAAAGCAGGGGAAGCAAGGAAGAGAATCTAAGAAATACATGGAAGAAATTTGGTTCACTAAGACAGATTCAAAAAAATGAGAATAAAAATGACAATATATAAGAAAAACTCATAGAACAGTAAGAAAAATAGAAAAATTGCCCAAAAATGGCAAAATTCGCAAATTAATTTGAAAAGCAGCAAAAATTAGCAAAAATCTTGGCATTCGATCAATTTTGGTCCTTTTATATATTCAGTTTATTTCTTGCTTTGCTAATTTTCGATAGGATCTATAAATTCTTCAAATCTAACTCAACATACTTGTGAGTAGTATATGCATTGTTAAAGTTGAAATAATATACAAAAATTCCAATAAAATAAGGATTTAAATGAGTAAATAGGTCAAGATAATCTAATATATCTCATTAATAGGGCGATCAAGCACATGTTTCTTGTTATTCAATATTCATTCAAATGAGCGCTTAAACACACGATAAAATTCAAGAACAAAATTATCCAGCGTACTCGTAAATTATCCCTACATATTATCACTTGAAAAATTAGTCATTTTTAACATATTTTCATGAAGAATTGTCATTTAGCTTCAAAGAGGGGTTTATCAGTGTTTTGTATCATATTTATGTTATTAACTTTGAAACCATGAAAAAAAATCTATATCTACGCTCTGAATAATTCACAACCTGCCTAGTTTAAGGAAAAAATATTTTTTGAGAGGAAAAATATTCTTCAAATTAAAAAATTTCCGACTAGGCTCCCGAAATTTCTTGAGGATTATCAAATATCTCTGGTTGCCCTACGTTCATTACGTTATATGTTAAAATTAGCAAGAATACGCAAATTTCGATCTTTCTATCAGAGAGAGGAGTTATGATAAATCCAACGCGGTGTATTAGTTACTTGCAATTGTGGAAGCTCTTAAGCAGGCCATCGAGAGGCTAGAGGACCGGGCGAAACTATTCCCAACCTAGTACAGGAAAATGTGAAGAATGATGGTCATATTGATCCCAACCTTCCTGCCAAAGGTGCAATGTTCAAATCCTAAGAGAAGGCCCACTTCTAGACACTTAAAAGTAGGTCTCAAGCAAAACATATTATTTTTCTTTCAGCTCTCTGAAATATGAAATTTGAATTATCTGATCTAGAAAAAGTATAAAAATTTCAAAAGAAATTAAAAGCAGCATTCTAATGAAGAAATGATAAATTCTTGTTAAAAAATGTAGACGACCTTCTTCTTTTATTATTGACAGATGTTGAATGATGAAATATATATATATTTTTGTATAAATATAAATTCAATTTCATGAACAAATCATTGTAACATTTCTTACAATGAAGATCAATTTTAAAGTAGCAGTTTTCTGCGCTTTATTGGTACTATGCCTGGTGAGTGAAATATTGCAAAATTATGAAATCTACCTATGAGCAGAAGACCTAGAATTTAATGTGTTGTCTCTTTTAGAATAGTGCAAGTCCCAAATCACCAGTCGCTAAGAAGTTGATAAAGGTTCAGGATAAACCTACTTCGTGAGTCGACTAAAAAAGGCCAAAATTATAAATTAATCATGTTTAATCTTCTAGGGTGATTAAGGGAGCCCATGTTGAACTCTATAAAGATAACAAGCAAAAGACTGATCTACCAACTAAGGCAGACATGGGCGCCGCCACATATCGATTCAGCAAGGACAACCTGAGTAAAATTCGGTAAGGTTATTTGCAAAATGACCATTTCAACTAGAGTTAACGGAGGGTATTCAAAAATGAAGGAAGAATTAAGATTTTTAAAGGTTAGAAATTTCCGTTTACCGACTTAAAGTTTTTATTTTCTATCAAAATTTTTACTTGATACGACAATATTCTTTGGACGTACAACCCAAGTTGAGAAATTTCCAACAAAATATGATTACATTATTATAAAATATACAAATCTTTTAGCATTGTTAATGAAAACTCAGCCCTATCAGAAGGACGTTTGGAATATCTCACGGATAAAGAGGTGAGTTAAATGAGTTTGAGAAACGATCATCTAAATCTTTTCAAAACACGCATTTCAAAATTTGGATGATTCATTCGTCCAAATATTCAAATAATAAACCCTGAAAACATGAATTATTCTTACCTGCTGAGATTGAAGTTATATGGAAGCTTACATTGAAAATATCACTGCAAACACTTTTTTCAATATTTTAAGAATTATGCATTTTTCGAAAAAACCTATCCTTATGGATTTTCGTTAATTTCTAAATTATTACAGTGGAAACCTGTTTGTGGAGACTTGTGGAACGCGGAAGCTGCAAAAGTTGCATGCAAAGAAATCGGTTTTGTATTGTGAGTGTCTCCCCTCCATTCTCATTGCAAAAGTGAAATGATTACTTTCATAATATTTAGGGGCGCTGATAAGTATTATCAATCTTTCGGTGGAGTGCAAAGTGTCAAGGATACAGATTACATCTTCAAAACAATATATTGCTCAGGTACAGAAAACCAATTGGCCAACTGTACATCCAACGAAGACCACCCGTGCAATTTGAAGTCGGCTGGTGTTAAATGCTTAAGACATGGGGGTAAATTGAATTTTTTTCAACTTTTAAAGAAAGGAAAATTTCAAGCAAATATTGTTCTCGAAATTACCTCACTCATTATTCTGAAGTAGAAATTATAAAATGTTCAGTTTTTATATTTAACCTTGATGTACCCGGGCTAATAGATATCCCAAACGCACTCGGATAAAAGAAAAGTTTCTTGTTCTAACTGGGAAATTTTGTATTTTTATTCTTCTAAAAGTATCCATTCAAAAGGAATTTTATTTAAAGATATTCAGGAAGAACATGACTACAGAACTTAAATAAAAGGTTTAGAAGAAAAATATTTTTTAAACTTTTAAAATTATTAGTCATAATTTATGACATTAAACCCTTTAAAAGGATGCCCACCAGGATGGTATCATTATGACAGATCCTGCTACAAATACGAAGAGACTCCCGCTACTTTTAACGAAGCAATTCAAGGATGTGAAAAACTAGATGCTCAACTTCTGAGACCAAATCAAAAGAAAGAACAAGCCTTTCTATCGAGATACCTAATCAGTAAAGGAGGTAGGTCAAACAATTATTCGGATTTACAATTAATGCAATAAAATCATCCCATATCTTTAATAAGACTAACAGAAACCTTGAAAATGTAGCAACTCTGCAGAAGATATTTAAACCTATTTCAAGTCTCAAATTAGAAGAATAATTCTCTTAATTTTCTTAGATCCAAGCGCAGTATGGATCGGTGTTGCACTCGTGGAGGGAGATTTGAAGAAGGAAGATTGGGGCTGGGTTGGCGAAAGGGGCTACGTCAAAGATCGAATGGACAGTGACGGTTTCTGGCCAGAGTTCATAAAGAAGAAGTTCAAGTCTCGCCAAGAGCCCTGCGTTGCCGCAAGTAGATACTACAAAGAGGGAGGAAAGTGGATCAAGACTGATAACCACTGGTGGGATAGCATGGGTTGTGAAACTAAGCTCGGCTACATTTGCGAGAAACCCTTCCAAGGAGCTTCAAAGAGCTTACAGAGTACGTCACGTTTTATTTATTCCAACCTTAGGTGAGATGAAACAGAAGAACACGAGAGAATGTTACGATGAAACCGGTGTCAACTACAGGGGATCGATGAGTAGAACGCAGAATAATTACGTTTGTGCCTCATGGGATCATCCCAAGGTTACATACGCCCCCATATATCAGATGGCATATGTGAGTGGAAATATCAATGTACCTCAATCTCATGGGTAGAAGCTAAATTAAATGATAATTATTTCATAATTCACATTTTTTCGTGAGCTCAAATATTTGATTCAACTAAATTCTTAATTTTAGCACTAAGAATGAATTTTTTTTTCTAGCAAGAATGTTATAAGTTTGAAAAATAGAATAAGTAAACAATGAGACTCAGTTCATTTTCAAGTAGCCTACAGTAATTAATATAATTAAAATAATAAGAAACCTGATCTCATTTCGTAATCAATTCCAGGGTCTAACTGGTAATAACTTCTGTCGCAATCCGGACGGAGATAAGCAGCCCTGGTGTTGGGTGAATCCAGAGACATTTCTCTATGACTATTGCACAATACCGAAATGCGCAGAACTTCCCGGCAGTGCAGTCGTGAAGCCGACTGATGTGGATGTGAATAAGGTCGGATTTAATAAGGGCAATTGTGAACAGGGTTTCTTCTTCTGCCCAAAGAGTGGGAGGATCACTTTTGAGTAAGTAGACACAATTTGATCTATTCTCTTCTAGCCAATGCCTCGGTAAACAAATGGTATGCGACGGCTTTCCGGACTGCGGCCTAGGCGAAGATGAACATGGGTTGTTCTGTGGTGGAAGTGAGTTTTTATCCTGAGTACAAGATTGAAAGAATCATGAAAAGTACCAAAAAAGATCCACAGAGAAAACTAGTCATCTAATCATAATATTTTCAAGCCTCTTGTCCTGCAACAAGCACTTATAGTGCCGTTGATAAATAGTGAGTTTGATGGTTGAAAAAATGAATTTCGAAATAAACTCTTAAAATTTTTTTTAGTTGCCTTGATAAAACCAAGATTTGCGACGGCTTCAGTGACTTTATAGACGGCTCGGATGAAGACAAGTGCCCGAGTGAGTCAAGGACCCCGTACTATTTTATAAATGATGAATTTGAATTTTATTTTCAGTCGAATCAACCATAAAGACAAGTTTCAAAGAGACAAAATCGAGCATTTGCAACACATACCCGAAAATAAGAATTGCTGATATAACACTTGACCACGTGAGTTCTAATTAGGATTTTGAAAATTTTGGGCTATTTTGAAAATTGAGGTTAGCAAGTCCCTGACTTCTCTTATGGCGTGGGTTCGATTCAAGTACTAGTTTACTTTGAAATAGTTTCAAACCCCTCATTTGAACCCGATTAGAGTTAGACTCGGTTATGACATTCTAAGAACAAAAAGATGTAGAACTTACTATGAATCTTTCTTCATCTTGACTAAAGAGGTGACATGAGGTGAGAGAGCTGTCAGGAGGTTCTGGTGCAGAATCTAGAGGTGTAAGATTTCTATTAAATTATTAAATTGAGCACAAGATGGCAAGATAACATCTTGAAAAACTTTATTTAGTGTCTATGGATGTGCAAGACATTATTTACGGTATATGACTACAATTTCGTCTGTCTTGGCGTAAACTTTATCAAGAAAACAGTTGGAACTGAACCCGAATGTCAACTCTATCCAAAGAAGCCTAGTGAATGCGCTAGCATTGCGGACAAGGAATCTACAACTTATGAAATAGATACAACATGCGCTAATCAGTTCTCGTGCAAGAATAAACGTTGCGTCCCCCTTGCAATGAAATGTAACGGCGTTAATAATTGTGGTGATGGATCTGATGAGGAAACGTGCCCAGGTTAGTGTTATTGGCTTGTTTCAACTTTACAAATCTATAAACATGAAATAATATTTTAAGTTTATCTCAAGATGCAAAGGCCAGGGAATTTTTTTGTTAAAATCAGATATAGAAGAAAACTTGAACTAAAAAAATTATCTTTCGATGGAATAAAACTTCTTTAGAATCCGATTAGAGCACTTTCAAGATTGGTTTGTATTTCGAGATTTTAGCATAATAAAAGTGTTTCTGTATTAAAAAAAGGTCAAAAAGAGGACTACAAAACGAGACTGTTCAATACAACCTCTGACTCATCGAAGGGTCGCCTCGAAGTTCACTACCTCGGTGACTGGGGTCAGATCTGCTCAAGTGGATTCACAAAAACGTCCGCCGAAGTCGCCTGCAAGGAGCTCGGCTTCAAGTAAAATTTAAGCAAAAATGTTTATATTTTTGAATTAAACTCGCCATTTTATTAGAGGAGCAGTGGCATTAAAGACCGTTGGCCAAGCCGGCGTGCATCATGGAAATAATCGACCCATGTTGGCTAATGTCAATTGTAAGGGGACAGAGAAGACGTTAAAAGAATGTCCTCGGGATGGGTTCTACAAGCCAGAATGTAACCAATTGACTTTTGTCTACTTGGAGTGCCAAACAGCAAGAGGTTAGTCACAAGTGGGACTAGAAAATCTTCAACCTTCTAACAAGTTATTTTTCCAAGTTTATTCGTAAATATTTTTGGCTAAAAAATGAGGAATTATTTTTACACGGTAATTCTTGTACACCTTAAAGTTGGTGAGATTCAATTTCGATTGATATAACATATCACTTTTTAATCATTAAATCATGGACATAGTGGAAAGTCCATTTCTGACATGAATAAAACTGAAGAATGAATGATGAAAAAGAATCTCGAATTTGAGTATCGAGAGAACTAATTTTTACATCGAGGCAAATAATTTTTTTTAATATTTAAAATTCTTTAGAATGTCTTTCATCTGAATTCAAATGCAAAAATGAAAAGTGCATTGACAAAGGAAATGTCTGCAATAAGGTCGATGATTGTGGAGACAAGTCGGATGAATTGCCCGATTGTTCTGGTGAGCAAGTAGACATTTATTTCTATTTAGAACAAATATTTTTGCTTATAAGTAGAACTATCATTTAAAGAATCTAACAGAAACTTTCTAGAGTTAATTTTAAATATACACTTTCTTGGCTTTTTCAAGGGAACTTTTTTAAAGATACTCTCAAGTTCCAAGATAAAACGATACAGTTATAGCAATGAATAATATTGAGCGAATTTTCATCCTTTTGCGCCCTTTTTGTCTAAATTTTGTCTTTTCAACATCAATGCTGAATGATAATGTGTATTAGGCCACTGCTAATTGAAATGATTCTATTCAGATCTCGCAGTTTTGAGAAATAAAGAACTTTTAGAGCTGTGATGAATCACCTTTTTCCTCTTATTTTTTATAAAAAAAAGAGTTTTTGATTACCTCTGAATACAAAATAAACTCGAAGTTGATCAACCTTATCTGATGAGTAGTACTTATCCGAAATAAATGAGGTTATTTGAAGAAAATATTCTCAATTTCACTGATGAAACCATATTAAATCTTTAAAATATCCTCTTTCAGTCAAAGTATCCCTTGAGAGTGGTACAGCAAAGATCGGTCGAGTTGTCGTAACACGGGGCGGCGTAAAGGGTACAATTTGTAACAATCTCTTCGATGATAAGGACGCCAAAGTAATTTGCAAAATGCTCAACATTCCTGGAGCTTCAAAGGTGGTCCCTGCAACCAGATTCGGTCCTGGCATTGGCCCGATATTCTATAGTGAAGTCTTGTGCACAGGAAGTGAAACCTCTATTGAGAATTGTAACAAGAAAGACTTTGGCTCGCACGCATGCTCCCACTTGGACGACGTGGCTGTCGAGTGTGGTCTCCCAGAGGCTGGTTCGACAACAACTCCCAAGCCAGTCGTGACAGCGAAGCCGAGTGGGTTGATTTGAATATTATTTTGGCCGAATCAAGCTTGATTTTTAACCTTTCTGGCTCTCCCCCAAGATGGAATTTAGAATTTTGTAAACGCAGAAAATTTTAGAAAATGATGTTATAAGATATGATATATGAATTCGATACATTTAGCGGTCGAATGCGGCACAAGACTAAATAACCAATGGGGAGGAACACAGAGGGTCGTTGGAGGTTTCACAGCCGAGAAGAATGCATTCCCATGGCAGGTGCGACTCGCCTATAGCACAGGTTCCCAATTCTGCGGAGCTACCATCATCAATGAGAAATGGATCCTTAGCGCAGCACATTGCTTCCAGTAAGTTTGCTATAGTCAGATTCTCTAAAGACATAAAAGTTAACATTTATGATTTTAGTGAATTTTCCAACGCAAAGCAGGTGTTGAAAATAATCGTTGGGGATCACGATGTTGCCAAGGCTGATGCAGAGGAGCAAATTTTCACTATTAAGTCGATTCATATGCACCCAGATTACAATAGTACGTGTAGTTTGGACGAGCTTTGTTATTTAAAATTATCTTTGCTAAAATTATATTTCAGGACCGACAAGTCTTAATAATGACTTTGCACTGGTCAGGATCAATTCGAATGCAGCCGGAAAGTTCATCGTCTACGGAGATGCCGTGAGACCAATGTGCATTGCTAAGGATGGTGAATTTCCCAAGGGCAGATGCCTAGTGTCCGGATGGGGTACAACATCTGAAGGTGGCTCCACTGCATCAATCCTACAAGCGGCCATTATACCGCCAATCGCAAAGCCAGAATGTCTAATGTATATGTCCGGTATAACCGACCAAATGTTGTGCGGAGGTTATGCTGGCGGGAAGATTGACTCATGTCAAGGGGATAGCGGTGGACCGTTGGTGTGTGAGGCTGATGGAAAGTTGCAACTATATGGAGTTGTTTCCTACGGCGTTGGGTGTGCAAGGCCTGGATATCCTGGGGTGTATGCTAAGCCGAATATGGTCAGATCTTGGATCCAGACTACTATGAGTTATGATCCATAATTTATTGAATTGAGGAATAAAATTATATTTTAAAGATTTGATATTCTTCTAATTGAGAATTCAAAAGAATACAGAGGCACAGAATTATTATTCTATATTGTAAAATAAACCCAAAATCATTCCTTGAGAAGTGAGGTTCCTAGAAACACCATAACATCTTATTTACATCGAAAGTAGAAAAGTTTGGATATCAAAAAAAGAAAACCGATCAATAAAACTCCGGTATAGTATACTTTGGGATTGCTATATCTTCTTCGATAATATATGAGAAGGGATCAGACATGTTAATCACAGGTTGGTAGAGAAAAATTAATCTTTCTATGGCCAAGATTCTATTGAGTTTTGCTGACGCTAATCGATTTTTAATTGAGGAGTTTGAAAAAAAAGTTATTTCCTTTTTCTTGTAAATTTAAAATAGTCTCCAACTTTTAGCCCTAAGAATTTTCGGAAAAAAGAAGAATTTATCCCTGAAAACCAAATATTTGTGCTGAGCACCAAATTTGCAAATTTAAAGATTTATATTTGAGGTTTCTAAATGAATGAAATTGGCATCAAATATTTTTAGGCAACAGTTTAACGACTAGCTCTGCCAATGGTCGCCAATTATTGTTTATGCTTTTTCAATAATCGGGTCAATCATATACAACATTTTGAAGAGAGTCGTTTTCTAAACTACGAAGAGAATTAGAAAATTTCTAAAATCCAAACTGTGTGGCCCCAAATCCAAATAAATAGAAAATTTTGAAAAACTAATTTAAATTTATGTATGATCATGTTAAGCCCATGAATCTAATTTTAAAGTAGAAAATCTGACCTCTTTAAGGATTCAAATAGGTGGGAAAGATTCCCTTAATATTCGAATTGCATCATGTGTGGTCATAATGATTTCAGACAAGATTAAAGTTAATTTCAAGATTAAATTTTTTTTTCATTCAACCAACTTTCACTCAATCAACTTTCTAAGGTCTTTAAACTATGAAAAAAGAGCAACAAAAACGTTTTAGAAAAGAATAACGGTCAACAGTTCACACAAAAAGATATGAATAAATTGAACAGACACAATTCAACACAGAAATGGAATTAAGTATGTTGCTGTCGGTGAGGAGAGCACTCTTGGTAGGTTCCGACGTTTTTTTCCCAAAAACCTTACATTTAAGTAAATCTTCTTAGATTGCATTACTATGCACTTTCTACGTGAACTCTCTGCAAAATGCCTTATCTGGAGGGAAGAATGTGGTCTCTAGTGTTGTGATAAAGCCAAATGTTGTATCGAAAGCGCCAGAGGTTGCAATAAAAGATTACAAAGAACTCTTTCACACTAACAAAGAGGTCTCGAAATATCCAGAGGAGGCCAAGCTAAACAAGGCTGACGTGAAGCCAGTGGAAAAGGTTCATCTATCTCTCAAGTATGTCTGTATTCGAAAAGATCTGGTACAGATCAATAGTTTGCGACGAACAAATCGATCATGTTCCGTAGATTAATCTCAATTTAGACCACGCATTAAAGCATTTTTCTATCCTCATTCTATCTTAAATTCAACTTAGAAGTTTGAATAGTTCGCATGATTTTTACCTTGAATTACCTAAGCATTGCATCAAATTAAGGCTGTTATCTTGTTACTCACGCTTTAGAAATATTTAGACTCGTTTCCAACGTCAAAGGTTCCGTAAATGAAGGTCGCGTCGAGCATTACGACATCAAGGAGCAGGTTTGGAAGCCAGTTTGTGGTGATTACTGGAATAAAGTCAACGGGGATGTCGCTTGCAAGCAACTTGGATACGAACTGTGAGATTCTTTTGCTAGAAAAAAAAGGTGTTAAAACTTCTTTTTTTCAGTTTATCATACGTTTATATTATGCCAACGTTAAATCCACCAAAATTAAAATCTAAACTTCATAGACTACAAAGAAAACATGAGTAAATCTCTCCTTTTATTGGCTAATAAAAGCTTGTCGATTATCATTACAAAGTACATGCAAAGTTGCGAATAGTACGTAAATAAAGTTTTGTTCTTATAATTTCTTTGCGCCAAAGAAAATTTGGAATTTGTTTTAAATATTATAAAAATATGTTAACCCTTCTCTGGAAAATTGAAAGATTCGCAACTTCGGTAAATGGGGTTGTTTTTCACCCGACGTTTTTCATAATGTTCTTTACAAGGATTATAATCACACTTGTAACTTTGTCTATAGCCCTTTCTATTGCTACTTATTGGACAAAAGAGACACCTCTTGTTACCAGGTTTCTTTTTGCGAAGAGTTTCCAACAGTGATCTTGAAAGCTTTTTCAGAAAGACTCTCCTAGCTTTGTTTTCATTGACAAAACTGAGATATTTCAGGGCATAAAGAACATATGCGTTATAGGCAGCAATATCCAGTAGGTTCCAAAATACAGCCAACCACCACCTTCTTGTCGATCTTTTGCATGAATAGTTCCTGACAAGATGATCTAGTGTATCAACACCACTTTTCTTTGAATTTTAATAATCTCTGGTAACTACCGAAAATTATAATAACTTGATATTTCTAGTATCAAACAGCAATTTTAAAGTACAAATTAATTTCCTTACTGTGATAAGATTTGCGATTGAGTATTCAATGAAAAGAATATTTCCTAGTATTTTTCCTATTCTCAAATTAAACGCATTTCTTAATTTAAAGGGGTGCCGATGAAGTCTATCAGAAGCACACATATGGAGACAGAGAAGCAAAAAGCCCCGATGGGTACACACTCCCCACTCTTCATTGCTCGGGCTATGAGAATAGGATTGAGAATTGCACGAAAAATAACGATATCAAATGCTCTGGCGGAAGTGCCGGCCTGAAATGCCTAAAGCAAGAAGGTGAGTTAGTCACAGAATAGAAGGATAAATAGGGCTACTGAAAACAGCATTTTCCTGAATGAGACTTTTTCATTTGGCCAGAAATCAATGAAAGATTTGTATCATCAATATGATAAAGACTTTAAAGAGCACAAGTAATTCCTAATTTTCTCCAAAGGATGCACACCCGGATGGACTGAATTTCAAGGGGAATGCTACAAGTTGATCGATGTTAAACAAGACTACACAACCGCTGTAAAGACGTGTGGTGATTTGGGCTCGAATCTAGCAAAGCCTTCCACCTCTGTTCAAATGGCATTCTTGACACGATTTTTAAAGAATGCTAATAGCACGAGTGAGTCTTAATGTATAAACTTGCATTTGGACTCTCTAATTGTGTTGAGTTTATTTTGAGCACAAAAGAGGCATAAATAAATATAATCTAAAACCTCCACCCACCATAGGTTTATCATCAGCGTGGATTGGCCTGCACCTGATAGGTTGGAAAGATAAGACAGTCTCCCTTGGATGGCACAATCTAGGCAAGTCTATCGATGAACTCCCATCGGACGAGTCTCATTGGATGCCGATGGAGGAGTTCAAGAAGAACGATCAAGAGAAACCCTGTGTGGGAATAAAGAATTTCTTCAAAAAGGACGGCGTTTTCCATAGATTACACAACACTGATGAATATTGGTGGTCTGACTTTGGTTGCGGCAATAAGATGGCCGTTGTATGCCAAAAGGATGGCATTGGCAGATCAATATCACTTGCACGTGAGGGAATCACCAGGGTTCTATAGAGACCATAATCTAGGGCATTTTTCAAAAGGTTGTAGAAAGCGTAGTTTTCATTGAAAGTAGGATTCTCTTGAAGCTTGCAGAAATAAGAACATTTCTTCTATCAAACCTCTGACCGTAGCTTTTGACGAATAAATATATGTACATTTAGTGTATCGAACGTAAGAAATGTTTTTTTACATGGAAGTAACGTGTATTTCTAAATTTTAGACTTTCTTTAAGCCTAATAATTATTTTATGCAAAAACCACAACAAACTGGTACAAACCAAAATTATGTGTATATTGTTGTTTATGAGCTTGTTTTAAAAATTGCCATCTTAATTATCAGGAATATCACAATGTTCTAATGCTACACTTTTTTGTCTGAAAGGTCCTTGTTTTATTCATTTCCGTATATGATCAATGCAGATAATTTATGAAAGAATATTTTTTCGATACTCCTCTATTGAGTAATGAATCATTTTCAATATCAAGTAAATTCAAAATACAATTACGAATGCTACTTGGAACAGGGTCAACTCTACCGTGGGACATATAGTAAGACAAAGAGCAACTTTACGTGTCAAACATGGCCAAAAGACCAATTGAAGAGTGAAGTAATGGTGAGAAATGTTTTCTTCATGCCTAGATTTTACCTCTTTTAGATCGCGCACAATCGTAATCTAGACATGATTTCACGAGGAAACTGTGTATTGAATATTTACTCTAGGTGTTGGAAACATTTCAAAATGATTTGTGAATGAAAATCGTATTCAAATTAATTTGAACTTGCGCCAAAACTTGAACCGGGATTTTCTCGACTATCTAAAGATTTTAGAAGAGATTGGAGTAATATTTGGGAACTACATGAACAATGCTATCCATTAGAAGAAACGTTCTCAATTAATTCAATAATTTGCATGAACAGAATATATCAATATTTCCATTCAGTAGACTTTAAAAAGCGAGAAAATTGATGGCGACCATTTGAATTTATTTGTACATGGATTTCTTGACACATTCGAGTTTCGACCATTTATCTTTTTCAATAATTGTTGGGGTCTACTTCCCTACATATCTACTACTTAGTAGACCCCAAAAATTATTGAAAATATAAATTAAGTGGTTATTAATACTGTGACTGTCTCAATGGAACGCTGTTTCGTTTCTGATCGAAAACCGACTACCGCCCAAGATAGTCTAGGGGATTCGACTCTGTCCTTCGGTCGATTGAACCTGGTTCGATTCTCGGCGCCTGCGGTATACTGATGAGTCCCAAAAGGACGAAACGCGTCTATACCTGGCGTAGGTAGTACGGGGATATAGTATCCTTTCGGAATCCTAAGCTGTGTGAAGTTGTTTCAGTCACTCTCTTAAAAAATAAAACCAAGCTGTTTCTTTCAGATAAACCTTTGCTTAAATCCCAAATGGATCTTTTACATGAGAGAATTTGGTAGAAAATATGTCACCTGGAAGATTGCAGAGGTCTACTTTCGAGTAGCGCAAGACTCGGTAGAATGAAAAACGTGTTAATTAAGCTATCGAAGTTGAACGATTGTTGGGCGTTTAGTCTCCAACGAAAAGTGTCAAATGATAAAAATAATTAGAT
>KL567228.1:2564-13637 GCA_000715275.1 Gyrodactylus salaris
CAGTCTTTGGGCTTTTGTATGAAATTTAATTAAAATGTAATAATTCATCAAAATTAAAGCATTTATTCACATTTTTTATATAAATGCCTTTTTTGTCACTTAAGGCCATCTTGACTGCATATTTTGACTCATTCTGGTGCCTTATTTGGTCGCCCTGATAATTATGCAATATTTTTACACATTTTTCAAGAAATGAAGAAAAATTAAATGATCAATACATAAAAAAACTGTTCATTAAATAGTGACACTTAAAAAACGGCATTAATGTATCATTTTTAGATAACTTATTGCTTGCAACATGTTTGCCCAGAATTGAAGATGTCGGAGTGCGACATGTTATTTGACAATAGTTTTTTTTTTCAAAAGATTTCAAATTATAATGTACACTTGGGGACTGCTTTTTGATTTTGCCTCATTTAGATCGCGCACAATCGTAATCTAGACACGAGGAACTGTGTATTAAATATTTATTCTAGGTTTTGGAAACAGGCCAAAATAATTTGTGTATGAAAAACGTATTCAAATTTTATTTGAACTTGCGCCAACACTTAAAGCGAGATTTCCTCGATTATCTAAAGATTTTGTGAGATATAGGAGTAATATTTGGGAACTAAATGAACAATGCTATCCTTTAGAAGAAACGTTCTCAATTAAAAACCTTTTGTTAGGAAGATGTGACTGATGCGCGATATCTAGTTAGAAATTAACCAGCAGAATATATCGATATTTCCATTCAGTAGCCTTTAAAAAGCGAGAAAATAGATGGCGGCCATTTTAATTTATTTGTATAAGGATTTTTAACACATCAGAGTTTCGAACATAGTAGATAGATTTAAAGCGCACGAAAGATAGAAATGGCATCAGGATTAGTTCTTCATCATCTAATTGAGCAATCTAAAGCGATTCCTCGTGGTCTTATTTCAAAAAGCAGTGCCCTAGTGTACAGTAAGAAAGTTTTACGTCACCATACTGAGCGGTTATTTTTTTGGATATTTTACATATTTTTAACCCTTCAAGTCCTATGAAATTTTATTTCGAGGGAAAATTATAATAATTATACTGATACTATTCCTCACTTTATTCATATTTTTGCTGTCATACTTTCTCGAGTAATCGGAAAAATGTCACTTTTTTATTTTGCAAAAATTCAAGTCTGAATCAAGAGATAAAAAGTGCATGACTTTTATTTTGCCAAACATCAAGCCAAAATACAAGTCAGACAGATCTCGATCAAAACCTGATCTTACGCCAAAGTATTCTGCACCATCTGATATCAGAGAAATAATGGTAAATTCACTGGAAATCATGGAGTAATCAGTAGCCCTCGTATTTTCTCAAATTCAACATTCGAAAATTGGAATTTTCCATAACATTTAATCACGAGATAATTTTTATTGTTATTTATGTCTGTAAATAATTCAAAAATAGACTTTGAGATATTTTGTAATGACGTCTTTGAAATGAACCACTATTTCACTGTCGATAGTCATCATGATCACTCTACTGTAGAATCATACAATTAATTTTTTGTTCGAAAATTCATTGTGAAATCATAAAAGATATCATCTGATAATGTACTCTAGGCCACTGCTAATTAGATAAAAGTTTATCCAGATCTCATAGTTTTAAGAAATATAGAG
The DNA here is from genome assembly GCA_000715275.1 of Gyrodactylus salaris. Classification (NCBI taxonomy): domain Eukaryota; kingdom Metazoa; phylum Platyhelminthes; class Monogenea; order Gyrodactylidea; family Gyrodactylidae; genus Gyrodactylus; species Gyrodactylus salaris. Next base: position 4,205 of record KL567228.1, read on the forward strand.
GGTGCTGAATACAAATTCGATAAAAAAAATTCTCTAAATAACCTCAATTATCTTTTAGATAAGCACTACTCATAAGTAAACACTGTCGAAAAATCTGATTTGACAGACTACAACTAATCAAATAATCAAAAACTAATTCTCGTATAAAAATTGAACGAAAAAAGTGATTCATCACAGCTCTATCTAAAAATAAATAAATTGCTCTTAATAAATGTTTAAGCTGTTCGGTTCACGCGTCTTGATTGGTCGATTAGTTATTCAAAAGATAAGATCCAGGAATAAATAATTATTCAAAAATCAATCGTTTTCAATTACACATACATTTACATTCAACTTATTCGGTTTCATTGCTGACTACCGTATTGCATGTTTGTATAATTCGTTTCATTTCAACTAGCAATCATGTTTTATTATTGGCAGAAAACAGTTTTTCTTAGATTTTTTACAATCTAGTAAATCTTGAGAATCGATTGCCTAACATTTCACTAACATTTTAATAGACAAAATAGAAAATCCGAGAAGCCATAAAAGATTGTTTCTTTATAGCGCCAGAACAGAACTAGCGCCAATATATATCCTTTACGCTGCTTAAATATGATTAGATCACTTGTTGACGATATTAAGAGTTGATTCATTGAAAATAGTTTTAAAATAGATTCTTTAGATTCTAAAGAAATTAATATCTGAAAAAGTTTTCACTCTAGAAATTCAATTGAGTGAAGGGGACTTCATATTTTAATGAATTCATAATGCAAGAATTTAATTAAACCTCTGTGATTTGACAGTAATTAACAAAGTCCAACCAAAAACACACAGGACAATTATGGAATAGGTCGATGTGTGATACGCAAAATTTAACCTTATTTTGGTTAAATTCCCAATGATTTTGGATTTTCTTATTCTAGTCAAGTTAGTACTGTTTTACTGTAATGTATGTTACCGTTAATTTACAAGTTGAGAGTATTTTAAGTTTCATCTCAACCCTTCGTACGACCCCCATTGGTAATTTCTAGGGAAAAACAATGCATTGAATGTATTTATTCTCAAAAGCCTAAAAATACTAACGAAAACTATGTTGGACCCTCGGGCCCAAAAATAGAAATGCATTATATATTTTGTAGCGTGTAATTATAGGAATCAAATTATCGGATTCCAATAGACACTGGTATGTATTCGAATCTATTGACCTTTTAGTGCGTAAGTGTACCTATCTCTCTTCTCCTTTTTTATTAACATGTTAATGAATGTTTTTGTGAAGGAAAATTATAATTTTTAAGAAAGCTTGAGAAATGCCTCAACTTTAAATGAGCACCAACTTGTTATTTTTAATCCGATTTTAGAAAATTTTCTTCTAGTGATAAGCTGAATAAGTTTATTCTTATTTAAAGAGAGAAGGCTTTTATTATTATCTATTCATTCAACATATATATGCACGAGGGGTTTCGTGTACCCCCTGTTTCATTTCAGTTGTTGATTTTACGTCTTAATTGCATAGTTTCTATATTTTTAGATGGGATTTTAATTAATAAAAATCATTTTCACATTTCTTTTACATGAAAACTATCGTCGGTAATGTAAATAAACACTGGACTATATTGTTGTGTATATGTCTACATATATGTGGGATGTTTAAAGCTCTTACATATGCTCTCTTTTTCAAGAATGAGTTTGAATTAAGACCGAATTGCTAAAAAAGTTGTATTTTGTATCCCAATACTACATTTTTTGAATAAAATAATTGCTCAAATATGTATTAAATATGCATTACTCTTTACTCTTTGAAATGTATTGAAATTTATTTTTGATGTATTAATGTGTGTGGCCCTAGTGATTTCATTGAGTAGAAATAGTTATATCTTTCAAGAAACTTAATTTGAAAATACTGAATAAAATATTTAATAACCATCAAATTTCCACACAAAACTGAATTATAGAAGATTTTGAAAAAATACTGATTTCTTTTGTGAAAATATTGTATGAATAAATTGCATTTCTCAATATTTTTGGTATTTATAGGCAGTGTAAACTGATTTATCTCAATTTTATGTGTATGTAAAAGTTCATCTAGTAAATTTTAAAATGTCAAGATCAAGTCTTGCATCATAAGTGTTATTAAAATCATTTGTGTCTTCTGACCTGGATTCTAAATTAAGAAAATATAGACAATCAGAGCTAAAATTATATTTTTGAAATCATATCCAATCAAGTCCATGATATGATCAAGTCAGAAGTAGCAAAAAACGGAATTTTAATGAAATAATTTTCACATTTTTTTTGCTGGACAAAGTTTAAATGAAAAATCAATTAACAAAGCGTTTGTAATTCAATGATTCATTAGTTCAAAATTTAATCAATAGTCTTATTTTTAGAACACTGAAATTGTTACATTGGTACCGAGTCTTGAGACTCGTTTCTTTCCGCGCATAAAAGATGCAAAAAAGTTACCATTCAAGGCAGCAAAACTTCGCAAGAAACCGTTGGATATCAAATAGAGAAAACCAAGTTCCCATTGGCTGTGATGTACCTAAATTATTAAATTATATTGTTGAAATATAAATTACACTTCTTAATTTTCCCACTCCAATCAATAGCCTAGCAAAGTGGGAGAGAAACCGTTGTGTTAGATGTGAATGACTGATCAATATAAAATTCTATCTTTTCAGCATTTGTTGTTAGTCTGTCTTTCGTATACACATTTACATTGTGTATGTACATATTGAATATGAAAGAGGTAGGTGAGCCAATGAAATTTCTTCTAGCAGCATTGACCAATGAGAAGCCTTCTTGGTTGTCTACTTTAAAATGAATATAAATACACATTTCATTGAAAGAAATTAGCTAAAATCTCGTCAGTGAAAAAATGAATAAAATCGGACCCAACGGTGAATTGTTTCAGGCTACAGTCTTATCCACAGCCAACTTTGATCCCAACAACGATGCAAAGATCCTCCACGATGCAATGAAAGGCTTTGGTACTAATGAGGATGCCATCATAGAGGTCCTTGGAAATAGGACATATGACGAGAGAATGGAGATCAAGGATTGCTATGTTTCAACCTTCGGTACTGTGAGTTCCGATTAATTAATGTATCCACAGGAACTCACAACAAAGCTGAAGAGTGAATTGAAGGGAAATTTTGAAAAACTTGTCTTGGCACTATTCAAGACCCCGGCTGAGCACCTCGCCATGTGCTGTTATAATGCCATTGCGGGTCTCGGAACTGATGAAAAGACTCTTGCCCATGTTCTAGGCACAGCTACAAATAATGAGATTCTGGAAATCAGAGAAGCCTACCAGAAGGTGCTCGCAGACAAGGGCAAAAGTAGTGAGTGTTCACTCTGCAAGTGTGCTACTTGATAGTATTTAAATTGTGATTATTGCAGATTCAAGAAACCTCCAACAAGACATCACCGATGATTGCGGGGGAGTGTTTAGGAAGGTCCTTGTTGCTCTCGTTCAAGGCGCTAGAAATGAACCAACCTATGACGACATGGCCAAATTCCATAGCACTGGCATCTCAGCGCTCATCAACATTGAGCTAGCCAAGGAGCAAGCTAAGGAGCTTTACAATGCTGGGGAAGGGTATGTTCGAGTCTTTATAAATTTGAAAAATAATCAAAAATCAAAGGATTAATATTTCAATTTTTTTTCTACATTTCAATTTGAGTTGGAATTGAAGCTAGAAATAGTCTTGGAGCCATGTATGGAAATTTTCTATTAGAAACCTTGAATTAAATCTTAGAATAAGTGGATTGTAATTAAATGTTTACTTATAAGTAATAATGTCGATTTTATAATATGTAACTTATATAGGCAAATTTCTTTTCACTTTAGAGTAAATTATAAACGTCTTTTAGAAAAAATTGAATTTATAGAGTTATCGTGCTCTTTAGAAAAGTTAATGATTAGGAATTTAAATATGGACGCGCAATCCACAAGGGAAACTCTAGAATTGGTAAATCTCAAAATGATTATTTAAACATTCTAGAAAGCTTGGCACTGATGAATCAAAGTTTGTTGAAATTTTGTGCAAAAACAGTGTCTGGCAAATTGCAGCAATCGATAAATTCTATCAAGATGTAAGTACCCTATCTATCTCTACTCTCAAAAGGCTGAATCATTGCCTACTAGCTCACATCGAATAGCCTAGTCGATGCCATTGACAAAGAACTCGGCGGGGACCTCAAGACAGTCATGAAGGTAATGGGTAAGTGTACTCGGAAATAGGTCATAATGGACTCTTTAAAATTACTTTTCATCCAGTCAAATCTTGCCTTGATCGCCCGTCTACCTATGCTGAACTCTTGCACAAATCCATGGCAGGCCTCGGTACTGATGATGACTCTCTGATAAGACTTGTTGTCTCAAGGACTGAAGTGAGTAGGAATTTGAAATCCTCCAACCTTTTCATTTTTACACCATAACGTATGCATGAACGATAAAAATTAATTATACAGTTATCGGAAAGAGGTCATTTCAGTCTATAATTATCCCAAAGTTTACTGTACAATCATTTAAGGTGAAAAACATATGAAATTTTTAAGTTTTGAAATCCAGGGAGGTTAATCAAGTACTCGTTAAGCATTGTTCACGTTAAAATAAAAATGAAAAAGGATTTGAGAACTGAATAAAAAAATAAGTTTCAATTGAAATAAATCAAAATAAATTCTCTACACCTAAAATATTTTCCACTCGTCAAAGTTTGAGACTCATTCATTTTATTTTTACGACTTATTTCGCAGAAATTAGAATGAACAAGGGGTTTACAATTTTAAATTAAAATCTAATTGCATGATTATAACAATAATTATTGTTTATTGAATCATAAATTTGGTGTATTAGTACGTATGGTTAATTCAACATCGAACTTTTTGAATGCGTTTATAAAAAATGATGAAAAATGCATTACACTGAGATGAACTTCCTCCTTGATTTGCTCGATTAACATTGCTTGTCTCTGCAGGTAGATCTGGGTACAATAAAAGATGCGTACATTAGAATGTATAACAAGTCCCTTGAGGAGAGTATCAAAGGAGATACCAGCGGTGATTATCGAAAGCTCTTAATAAAACTCGTTTCCTAAACTCCGCTGTCCACCCAAGAAGCGCTAGAACGGCTGTTTGCAATCACTTTTTATCTCGAATTATTTTTCATTTAATAGAAGGAACTAATCTTTTCGAATGACATGTTAAAATCGGAATATATAATTATTAATGTATTTCATTGTTATACTTTCTTTTATTTTATATGGATAAAGTTTCTTTTTCACTCTCACCATTTTCTGCATGCTTCTAACATCTGTGAAGTGTATTTTATATCATTACTTTTCATTTACCCTCCTAGACATGAAATATTACAATGTCATGTATTCTATGTTGGTTTGAAACATTGATTTTTTCGAAATAAAATTCAATTCAGTTTTATTAAAGTAAATTTGTCTAAAATATAAAACTTGATAAAAAGAAATCTTATATTTTTAATCCTTTCGTTTAAAATTTTTTTTGTTCGGAGTTCGATTTTTCTTCAATGAATAAAATTTTATGATTAGAGCATCAAGATTTAGGCCTTTAAAATATTTTTGATTTAATGTTTTAGGTCCTAAGTTTAAAGGATCTAAAAAATAAAAACTACTTACAAGTAGTATGATAATAAAATAATAAAATAAAAGTTTAATATTCAAGTCTAGGTTTATCAAAATTTCTTCTATCGTTCACTGTATGAATCATCACTGATAAAATGAAAATTTGAAAACAATTTCTTTAAATTTGATCTATAAATAGGACATTATATTTTAGGAATTTATTCCAAATAATAACTGATAATTGATTAGAATTCAAAAAATACCATAACCTTTAAATATAACTTTTAGGAATTTTTAATGCTCTAGTTAGTAATTAAATATTAATATTTTTGCCTCAGGAAATTCGCCATTTTAAAATGTATTATTTTTCGTGTGACTTCAATGGAACGCTCATTGGGACGTGTCCTGTCAAAATATATCAATTATCAAATTCTTGGGATTTGATCCTTATTTTTTCAACTCGAAGGAATGCAGGGTTAAAAGATATGAGCGTCGAAAGGGTTAAGGAAGAGTGAATATTTATTTTTTTGTGAAAGAAAAATTTTAATAAAATATTTCCAAAACCCCCAACAGATTGATCTAGCGAGCATAAAAGAGGCCTATGAGAAGGTGTTTAACAAATCCCTAAAGAGTGCCATAGAAGGTGATTGCAGTGGCGATCAGAAGAAGCTACTCATCAAGTTGATTGGAGAATGAAGGGAAGTGGTGTTTTAGTTTGAGGAACCATGAAGAATTTCGTGATTAATATGCAATCATAATTATTTCAAAATAAAAACAAATCAGTTTATACACCTTTTACATGGATTATTTGTTGAAGGCGACTAGTTGCTAGAAATCTAGACTTGATGTTCAGTGGAAACTGAAAGTTTCAATTTGGCGCGACAAGTTCCCCTTCTGCAGGGATAGACTCTTCGATCAACTCCAATTGTTCATCATGAATGAAGTTCGGTTTTAGAGAATATTATTCTAAACTTTCAGCTTCGGGGTGAATCTGAGAGAAAACGTGTCTCGCCAATTCTCCAAAGTAGGATCGTTGTGATTCAAATAATTTTGCAAATTTCGGGTTTAATATTTCCGATAGCCTTAGTCATGAATTTTCTTTTAATAAATGTCCATTTGGAGATATTGAAGGAAATAAATTTATTTTGAAAACACAATAGAAAAAACTTTCAATTGGAAATTTTAAACTTTGAGAAAAATTTGATATTCTCTTCCAACTCGTCAAGTTCCTCATTCAACTGCTGTCTCTTTGAATGAACATAAGTGGAAGGAGGTCTGTTTTTAATAATTTCGTACTGGTCCTTCTTCCGTTCATAGTTTTCTTTCAAATAAGCCATCACAGACCGTTTTTCTTCATCACACATATTGTTGTTCGTGTTACAATTTGATCTTTCTTTAAACTCTTCTTCTTCTTTCTTAATGAATTCCTTACAGCGTTCCAGTTCATTCTCAATTTTACGTCTGATCAAACTAAAAATACAAGTTATTTATATTAGCATTAGTACTTATGAGTAGGTATGTTAGATATAAATATTCTCGTAAAGTAATATTTTCTCTTGAAGAAACAAGTTAATTCCTGACTATATTTAAGTCTAGTAATTTTTTTTTTCTTAAAACGAAGCCTATTGATGAATGTAGTAAGAAATATTTCTCCTAACACAAAAAGACTTTTGAAAAAGTTAATTTTTGAGTAACAAACAGTAAAAATCTTTGATACCTATTTTTATAAATGCTTAATTCAAAGAATATCTGGACTCTTTACATATAGGAAGTTTGTTTAGAGTTTTAGAAAATGAATAATATTCATAAAATGGTAAATTCACTATTCGGGGACCATACCAGTCATTTGAATAGGAGCAGATGAATCCTTGTGATCTCGCATTTTCTTCTCAACAACTCTTTTCGATCTTTCAGAGACCATTCTCTTATTGGCAACAATAAAACTATTCTCTTGAGGTAGCTTCTTATGTTGACTGTCGAGACTGTTTGATAGATTTTCAAGTGAGTTTTCTCTTTTATTGAGATTCTTGATATTTTCCAGAATAAAGTTCCTATGTCGTTCTATAATTAATGAAAGTTGGTTACTTTTCTTATATGGGTCATATTCTAAGTTGAAAATGTTTGAGGACAAGTTTTTGTAAACATATTTCATAATTGTGTATCTATAATATTTCAAACAACAGTTGATAATCAAAATGTCAATAGTTATAAATTGTCAATATCCCGCGGAGTTAGAATTCAAATCCAAAGAATGTCAGATGTCATAAGCATTCAGAGAGAGTATCTTAAGGGAATGAGAAATCATGCAAAAATGAAAAGAACAATGCTGAGTATCTCTCTTCTCGACATGTTAAACTATTGTCAGGAGCATGAGTGTGAAGACCACTTCCTCAATCGACAAAGCAACGATCCATATTCCGATAAACAATTTCCTTGTTTTCTCTTATAGAGATGTGGAAAAAATGTGCACACACGGTGAAAAGTATGTCACATGAGAATTTGTCTATAAATCTTTATTAAATCATCCAATTGATGAAATTCTGTTATTGCATTTGATGAAAAATCTTTATCGTCAATGTAAGCATTTTTAAAGTCGACAATAGAGAATATAATGAAGCCTGAAATCACTTCCTAGTATTTCTATTCAAGTAACATGTATTTGATGAACAAGTTTAATAGTACATCGTTGGGTAGTCCAACCGTTGGACACCTTGACTATTAAGGAACATTGATTATCTCAAGGGTCAAAGGTTTATATCGATTGAATTGTATTAAAAGTCATTCTTTGCTTCTATTTTATCAAAAAACCTTATGTGCGGATTCTAGACTCAGCAAAAGTTAGACATTCTCTCAGTATTTCTTCCCACTTTCTAATATTCGCAGTTTTTATGTAACATGTTACTTTTGAGTAGATTGCTGATTATTTCATACGTGTTTTCAAAATCTTTAGGTCCGAAAAAGGCTTGTGAGCTGTAAAGTTTAGTGAAGTTTGATCTTTATAACGACGCAAGTTTCAAGCTCACAAATCAAATAGGTCCAAAGTCCTTATTTAGATGGGAATATAAACTCTTCAAACGGGTGTAGAAAGTACAGGCTTATTTGTTGTATATTTACCCAACAAGAACACCAAATATGCGTCTTCCCCTTTATCGAGCAACGGTCCCCCTCCGTCCACTTGTTCAGTAGGATGCGAGAATACAAATTTCATTGAGGTGATTCTTCTCAATTCTTAAACTACGTATTTTTCTGAGGATAGTTTTAGAAAGTGAAATTCTTCTCGACCCTCCTAGAGCAGGTCCCCAAACTACCTACTAAATATTGACTTGACTTGCAATTTGATATTCTTCGCTGCTCTAAAAATTAAATTGGGATTGTAAAGCTGAAATTCTAGCAGTTTAAAACGAAAAATTCTCTCTATATGCTTCTGTTGAAATCTCTACTCTTAAGTAGAACAATGTGGGGACCTGCAGTGGTTAGAATATCAGAAAAGATCTTGAAACAGAATAACTATTTAAAATAATTTCTATTCTCTCACCCTATTGGACATTAATGGTCTTGACCTTTTCGTTTGATCATATATTTCTTTCCTAATACCTGGCTAAATTACTATGACACATATTCAGGCTTCCTGTCATTTATTCCGATCAGGGAAGGTGGAGGGATGGTGTAGTGTATGGTATCTCATATGGCATGGGTCTACCTCCTCGAAATAAGTTTGTAAATAGTTTCAAACCCTCCTTCCCCCATTATAACCCCACATGTGAACCCGAAGAGTGTTAGACTCGGCTATGAAACTCAATTCAAAGAATTGATTAATTTTTAGATCTACTTAAACTTGAAAAGGGTTGTAT
>KL567230.1:0-11532 GCA_000715275.1 Gyrodactylus salaris
TTTAATGAAGTAAGCTCTTATTAATATTCCTTGCCTTGGTCTGAAAAGCTTCACCCTAGATGTTAAGTCTTTTTAAAAGACAGATCGCACAAATGTATCTAATATTTTTGAACAAAAAAATGCATTTTACAGAGAAGTTATGATTATTTATTTGAATGCGGATATTTTCAAATATCTTGAAGAGAGAATTCTTTATATGATTTCACAGTTACCGTCTTCCATCAGTTGAAGAGTAAATGATTAAGGAGTTTGAAAGAGTTCTTTGTAAAAAGTTATTTATCCTTGCCCAGAATTAAGGTAAACAGTTCATTATGTTATCGAGAAATGATCGACATTTCTTGATATACTTTTGAAGAAATAATTAAAACTATTTATATGTCTTTGTTAAGGACAAAGATTTATGCAAAAATAATTCAATTCGGTTCTAATAAATGAAATAAGCTCTCTAATGATCTAATTTGAAAGTTTGGCGCTCTTTAATAATTTTACTTCACGGAAATTATTTCAAGCCTGGTATAATCTACATTTTTTGGTTCCCTCTTATAGTACAATGTATATTGATCCCTGATGAATAATATTTCTTGTGGAATGCTTTCATTTCCACAAAGGTAGCACGATATTACTTGAGGCGATGTGGAAGCAATCAAGGGAGAGAAATTGATATCGAGAGATTCTTCTTGATGTGGAAAAAAACCATTTAGAAACACATTAGATGAGAGTCCTTATAATCAATTACCTGCATACCATGAGAATGAGAACTGTACATTTATATAACTCGGTAATCGAGCGTAATGTTTTCCACAAAATGATTTTAAAGACAGGCTGCTTCCGAAACGGCAGTTCTGATCGTTCGTGACTTTAGCGTATGAATTTTAATCTAAGAGCGTTTTGTAAGACAGACTGTTACATTGATTCATTGAAAAAATCCAAATGCACTCATAAAATCTCATAATTTTCATGAAATATAGGAGTTGATTGAAGAATTAATCCATTCAGCAGAATTGAAATTTGTAAATTGTTAAAATACGCATGGGTTTTAACTCTCCTAGGCCCACAGAAACATTATCGTTACATCTCACTGGAAGGCTCATAACACCGACAAAAAGAGTGATAAGAAAATACAGCTGTTTGAAATTTGCGCGCGATTCATAAATTTTAAATCTCAACTTGAGTAAACTTAGTTTGATCAAAAATAGCAATTTCTTGAAATTCTGGTACATTTTACTCAAGAATCAATTAAAAGCATACACAATATAAGATGGAAATTAATCTTTTTTGAATAAGCAGAAAATATTCCCAGTTATTCTATAAATATTGATGAGAACCAACTCTGCTTTTTGAGAAGAAAATTCACAATGACTTAGAATTTTTTTAAATATGCATATTACACGAATGCTAGCCGTGTTCTCAAATCTAGATAGCAGGCGCGCTTAAAATCGAAACTTGGCAAACCGATTAAACAAAAAAATTCCAATTTTATAAAAGAACCCCCCTCTATAGAAAAAAGGCATGATATTTCTGAAATTTAACAGAGTGTATTAGAGTTATTCATTCGTAAATGAAAATAAGGAATATCTGTTTTCATCTGTATAACATTCACTCTCTCCATCAAATACAGCAATAAACTTACTATTTTTTTCGTTAGAAATTCATTCAATGATCCTTTCACACGAACTTGGCCATATAACCATAATAAATCTTTACTTTCTTTTAAATGTCTTTTTATCTTTTGCTATTTCTTAATTCTGCCTATCCTTCAATGAAGGCTTCTCACGTTTCTCTCCCTTGAAAACTGCATCTTTGTGGATGAGAATTTCAAATCGAAATCTTTCCGGCTATTAGAATTCAGCAACTCAATATAAATATTAGCTTGATGAATGTCGAATGGAGGTAACAACTATAATACATTTGTTATCGAGTCATGAGCTGAATAAGCTAAATACATTCTAAAAGTTGTAATTAGGATTAGGTGTTGTGTAGGCCACTGATTTATGAAAAGCACAATTCAAGTTTACGCATAGATTTGAAGAAATTGAATTATTGATTTATAATAAGAAGCTCCCTGTCTCTCTCTGAAAGTGTTGTGAAATTTGTAGATTTAAGCAATTAGACTCATGTGAACCCGAATAGGTTCCATCTCGCCATTATCGAGAGAATATAGAAAAGCTTATTATTCTGTCTACACTCTCGAAAATGGACGCAATCGGCATGAGCTTAAGGAGCCTTTGATGAGTGACATCCATTTAGGAGAATGCTGTATTTTATGGCTAGAATGAGGATTTGAGAAAGCATATCTTAAGTAACGCGAATGATTGCAGCCCTGCAAGCCTAGTTACTATAATTTGTGAACAAGCAAAACGAGAAATCAAATTCAAAAAAAAAATGAAATAATTTTGTATAAAAATAAATACAGGCTCGAAAAGTTATTTTAAAAGTTATGAAGCGTCAAAAGTTGTGTGGCACTAGGTTTAGACCAATCCTGAATACAAAAAAGGATCATCTCTTTTGAGTTTCTTCCTTAGGTTCGTATAATATCTATAAATCAAGAATATATTAGGAAATTAGATAAGAAAATCGATATAAAACCTTTAAGATTTTGGGAGGGATGGTGTAGTGGATTGTTCCCCAAGTCCAATAAATATGATATCTCATATGGCGTGGGTTCGATTCCGGTCTCCTCCCTCCTTGAAACAAATTCACTTTGTAAATAGTTTCTAAAAACTTCCTCCCCCATTGTAACCCCTCATGTGAACCCGAAGAGAGTTAGACTCGGCTATGAAACTCATTTCTAAGAAAAAATAAAAGATTCTCAAGTTGAAATTTTTGTAAAAAATTCAAAATATCTTGGGCGCCAGAATTTTCAAGAAATGCGATCTCCTTAAATAAAAAGTTGAATTATAGATATAATTTAAATCTGAATACCGTGGTCAAAACTTCTAATAAGTAGCTAAATATACATTTTCGAAGGAAATCGTTTTTGCCAAAGATGACCTCTTCATGTAAATAAAAAATACTATAAACCTTTATAAAATCCAATAATTTAGAGTGTTTTATTCAAAAAGGTCACTATCTACTTAAAGCCAATCAGAAGACATGAAAGACTATATAATTAATGAAAGTACATCTCAATCACATAGAAATCAGTTATCCATCAGACTTGTTAGTTCCCTGAAAGAAATTCCTGCAGACCTACCTCAATACAAAAATCACCATTTTCAACATGTGAATCGAATTTCCTAGATTTAGGGGGAGAAATTAAAAATTATTAACCAAAATCCATTGTTAATTGTTCTACTTAGAGTGTCATCTTTCAACAACGTAAAACAACTACATCTTCTTAACTGGGAGATATTAAATGTGATACTCTATCCCCACCTAAGATGATATAGCATTGTCGTTGTTGAAGTTGGGCGAAAATATCGAAACAAAACTTGATCAATGAAGAGGCATTTCTACCTTTTATCCGTTTGATCTTTGAAAACGAACTTGTATTCATTTTGATCATTAATCATTGAATATTATTCTCTCATTCATCCCCGAATGTTGAACAGTGATAAATTACACCTTTATTTTATTCATCTGTATGACCCTTTCAAATGACCATTTTCTTTCAATTGAAACAAATTTGAAACAAAGCTTTTCTATTATGTCGAGTGCAGGTCGTGAAAATTCATGATAAAGTTCATTAAAACGTTTTAAACTTTGGCGCGAAAATATTTTGAATTTCACTTTTTTCAAAGACGCGCTTTGTATGAAAGTTGTTCAATAGAATTTATAGTAAAGTTGTTGTAAAATTATGGAAGAGCTCATCTGATAATGTACAAATATAGTCTTATTTGGACAATTTCGACAACTTTGGCAAATATTTGAATTTCAAGCAACACGTTCTTCCTAAGATACCCACTAAATTAAGACTAATTTCTGATTCAAACTTTTGCAAGGTATTCCTTAGATGATCTCCTGAAAGTTGAACGATTGAAAAATCCTTTCATTAACCCAGCAAGTCCAACTTGTAGAAAATCTGAAAAAAATCTTTTTTTTTCCATCCTTAAGAGTTAAAATGATCCTCAAGTGAATCCCATTCATTTTTTGACAATTTACGAATTTCAATTCTGCTGAACGGATTGATTCTTCAATCAAATCCAATTTCCCCCATGAATGAAGTTCTGCTCTGAGAATATTATCCTGAATTTTCAGCTTCATATCACCTTCAATGCGTGTCTCTTTCCAAATTTAAATATTTGCATATTTTCAAAGCAGGATTGATTGTTGGGGGAAAACGAAATTGAGCTCTTTCATAATTTCACAACGAACTTTCGACCAATTCAAAAATATCAGGAAAAAATGCAAAATATAAAAAATCATGAGAAATTCTCTTGGTGTTGAACTAGAGGGTTAATCAGATTTAAACAAGATACCAACTCTACAATTTCTTTAGAGATCCGCTCTCAATCAACGGAAAAATTAGAGAAATTGTCCATGATTAATTATAACTTGACAACGTTCCAAGTTTTGCAAAAAGTAGGATGGACATTTTTCCACAGAAAATCTAATGCTCCCCAAGCGTTTTTCTCTTTATTAACGTAATTCATATCACCCCAAGATGTTGTTTATCTCCATTTTACTTCATTATAATGTGTTCCAAAACAATATCTTTCCTCGAGAGGTATGGATTACTAAATAGAGATTGAAGAAATTTGTAAAATTTAAACACACAAGTTTTCCTACTAGAGTTTTCCCCTCTCCTGATGCAATATGAAGGAATAATCAATAATAACGAATTCATCATATCCAATTTCGATTTATCAAAATATATTTTCTCTCTCAGTTTTTTTGTCTCTTTTTATTCAATTGAGTTATAATCTCTCGTGTAGTTGATTCAATCTTTGAAACATGATGAGATTATCACTTTAAATCGTTTCCTTCTCTGTGTGCCCTTTTTGCTGTATTTATCAACGTTCGATAAAATACAAGTAATTATGTCATCTCTTGAGTTAGAATGGGACTTGATATCACAGTTTCAATGATCTCTTTGCAGTTGTTGAAATGAATCTTCTAGTCTTCTTGGCTCTTCATGAAACTTTCTTAAATGATAATTCTAACGGTTTCTATCCCCTAGAAAGTTGTTATTTAAAAAGTTCAAATGCATTTACTGTATTCAGTTTTTAGAGAGTAACTAGTATTGGCCACGATAAGAATTTTCATATCCACAACACTAGTTATTAGAAGGTCTTCAAGATTAAGGCAAGATCAAGTGATTCCATCTAAACTAAAGGTATCTACGACTCAAAATAGACCTTACAAAATTGAGTTCGTGTTCCCTTGTGTTCCTCAATATTCGAAGATTGAAATATTTAACTTATCAGTGTATTCTTCTTGACAAAGAAAAATAATTACTAATCAAAATGAAGTGAAGTGGAAAAATAATCTTCAATGAATTCATAAAGTAGTATTTTGATTAAGAAATTTGTTTACAATATTTACTTTTCAACTTGAATCAGGAAACTTTATATCAGATGAACTCTGCCTACTGGTTATATCCATTATTATCTGATAAATTTGGCCAGCTTTTTATTTTGCTTTAAAAATTAGCAGTGAGAAATCTGTTCATTTTTCAACCTATAAAGGGTTGCATTTTGAGAATCTGAAAAAGGTGTGGGCTTCAACCAGATCGTAAGGTTTTATTTATTGTTCAAACGATTTGTAAAAAGCAAAAATAATTCGTTTAATATTTAATTATACATAATGCAATGTTACTACTTGTAAGTATAACGATGGACTATTGTTAATATATAATATATGCGCGTTTTTTGTTTATCATTTTATTTGCATCATTTCTAATTATTTTGCATTATCTAATTCTAGAATGAAGCCCTCTTGGAATTCTGTTACATTTGAACACTAAAAATACTATATTTAGTTTCCTCTTCTTAAATATGTCCTAATTACTTTACCATTTTAAGTATACAATGTGCATTATACATTGAACGTTTTTTAATGTGAAATCCCTTCTTAAGGACAAGATGGAAAAAAATTATCCATAAACCCACGTTCTTGTTGATAAATCTGCTAAATTAGTTTTGAAATTGATTCCAGTTTTGCATCTTTTCAAGTTAATTTTAATTTCTCTAACCAGTTATCAAAGATGAGACCTGTAAGGGTTCACATGGGTAGCGATTTGATAATCCACTTTTCTTCAATTTCAGGCTACAATTATACAATTCAGCTTATTCATAATATGTGCCTCAGATCAGAGAAATCTTTCAAAGATTCCAAATAAACGATTAAGTGAGTTCATTGTAGTCCCAAACAAACATAATGCAAATGCATTTGGTGAAATATGAGCATTTTCCCGAACAATTAAGCGCCAATGTAACACTAGAAGTATAAAAAGATCATTTTAACCAATCAGAGGGAAGCTATGTTATTTGAAAAAATGAATGTAGAAAGGAATAGTAGAGAGTTAGAATGTGCATCCCTTTCGATGCATTGAAATCCTTTGGCAGCAATAATTGAAATTCGATCTGAATGAATGACATCGAATGAGTTGATCAGGCAATACTCGAGATCATTGCGGATCCTTATGATATTAAATCAGATGATGTTTGTATGTGGAAATACGTTGTATCCGACTGATGAGCAAATCCTCATAAGGCATTTGCTCCAAGACTACGATAGCCTCTCCAGACCTGTCTACAATTCCTCCCATCAGGTTGAGATCAGTTTTGGATTAACCTTGATACAAATTTCTCAACTTGTGAGTATTTATTAAAATCTCTTCTTTTTCTTCTTGCCAACCCTCTTGAACACCCGATCGTAATAGCCGATGAACAGAGACTAATAGATCAGTTATTTTATAAATATGACAAAGACAGCCGACCGGTGTACAATGCATCGCATGTAGTTGAAGTTGAATTTGGATTAACACTAATTCTTATCTATGACATGGTATGTTATTTTTACGTAATCACCAAAAGAGGAACCGTTGATAGATATGCCAAAAAAATTATCAGAGGCATTTTACCACTCTTATAAGGTTTAACGTCCCCTGCTTATCTTTTAGGAGATCTAGCTCGCTTTAAATAGCGCGGATGATTAAAACAAGAGTTTTCTGAGGAAAATCTATCATCCCTCACAAAATGATTGTGAGAAAATTACATCAAAATTTCATCAAATGACTTTTGGAAGAAAAAAAAATTGAAAAATTTGCCACGTTTTTCCTAGTTTAATTCTGTTTCAATTGAACTGGTGATTTTTCCTAATTTTCAAAATAAAACTCTCGTAAAATTCATGAAAATAAAAAATTCAAAAATTTCGGAAATCCTTTATCTCCTGGATGGCTCTCAATCTGTCCCACATGGTTGATTTTTCAAGCATTCCTCTCAAGTGGTGCTGATTTATTACTATGATTTAGAAAGGGGAGAGAAACACTGGCTATTGTTATTCAATTTATAGAAATGAGATTCTTTAAAAGAAGTTAACATCAGGACACAATTCAGCAACATATCATTGAATTTCTTTAATTTATTTGTAAATTCTAAATTTTTGGCTAATAGGCTAACAAAGTTGATTGTTAGTCAAGGGGAATAGATTGTCCATCAATCCCTCGAGTACATTATCACCTATTCGCGAATAAGTGAATTCTTATCCAGAAAATACTCATTTACGCTTCATTGGTCATCATATTGAATGACTTGAGCTCTAAAAGTTGAACAAGCGCGAGGTTATACGTTCCGCGTACATGTTAGACTGGACAACGGAGAAAGAATTGAATTTCTTTATGCTCTAGCCCTATCATAAAAGGTGTACTCAGCCAATTACAATCCTCTCCGTGTAGAATAAACCAACACGGTTGATTATTGAACAATTTAGGATTCGTGCTTGAACCTAGATTTTTTAAAGTAAAAACTTGTCCCGACATGTGGTTGAATATGAATCTGTAATGTTTCGGATGAACGAATACTTTGACTCTCAGATCCCTTTGGGCTATTTACATTTTTTGCATTTTTTCTTTTTGAAAATCAAACAGATTTATTTTACAGTTTAGAAATTTGAATAAGATTTTTATCAAACTTCCTTTATTATGTGCATTTTAATCACAAAAGCCAGAGTTATGTGACGGGAGATGGCAGTATGGCGTGTTGAAACGACACAACGGTTTAAGGAGGGAGTTTTTCTGTGCATTTACTCAAGATAAGGTATCAAGCATTGTAAATCAGAGCAACAAATCAAAATGGAATTTTTCTCTCGATTTCTAATTATAGGCTTATTACGTGCAAATACACTGTTGAAATCGACTGTCGCCAGATAAAATTTCCTTTCCATATAACATAAATCATTCCGTTCGAATCTGTAGAGTTAATATTGTCGTGGGAAATATTTTGAGCAAATACAATAACTTTCGTATAGAGAACAGGGCATTACTTTTCTGTGTGCCAAATCTTTATGTGGAGACGTGAAAGAGAAATCAGCCTATTTGGTAAAGAGTTTATCTAATAGCTTCAAAGTAAGAAAAATAAAAAATTCCACACTCAAAACTTGAGAAAAATAATTTATGCAAATTAAAATTAATTAAATATTCAGTGTTGGAGAATTTTATTGAAGAAAAGTTAATTAAAGTACTCAAAAGTGGGCAAAATTAGTCAAAAATAAATCGAGTCTAAAGATCCTTGTGGGGTCCTTAGCAGAAATCTTGATTGTTTATTGAAATGATGTAATTCGATTTTCTCCTCAATTATCTTAATTAGTGCACTGTATAAAACTGATGATTGAATATTCTCTGAGCTAATCAATCTCTTGTGTAGCTACACATCAAATTACTGTTGTTTATCACGATAGACTCCTCCAATCTTGAAGAGAATCTGAGTTTAATGCTCAGAGCATCGAAAAACATATTTTATTTATTGACAAATTTGAATTTTTTTTTGATTCATAAAATTAAATTGAAACAACTCTAATTTCATTATTATAAATTTTTGGCTTTCAAATGAAAAGGTCGCGTCAAATTCAAGGCAAGTTATGGAGTGATCCTTGGTGAAAATTAAATTTCAAAAATAGAGATTCTAGAAATAGATAGTCAGAGGAAATCTTTTGTAATTTCTCAAAATAAGCACAAAAACGATCTGATGCAATATCAAATTTGGCTTCAAAAGACAAAGGTACAAAGAATCGTAGATAACTTAAAAAAGGACAAGCATTTACTAAATAAATAGCCAGTTTGAGTACGGTGGGTGTATATTATAGAGAAGTTTGTTTAATACAGAAATCCTTTCAATAATATCTCTTATAATATTTGCCTAACTAGGCAATACTCTAATATAGGTTGACATTATTTATCTTACACTGGAGAGAACATTTACTCACAAAAAAATCCATTAATGAAGAAGAAAGTTTGACTTATGAATATCAAGATTGAAGAAATTTACGCTTCAATAAATTTTTCAAAAAAAAAACATTTAACAAGAAATGATTTATTTTCCAGAGAAAAAAATAAAATAAAATCTACAAGACCCATAGTCTGTACACAGTAGTTCTAAGGACTAGATTCGATTGATTTCTAGAAACAGTTATACTGACTTAATTCTCAAAGTCAATAAAATAAGTAAACATTTAAATATAGCTGCTTTTCATAATACGCCTTGTTTTTGGAAGCATTGATGTTGTGATAAAGAAATTTTGGAAGTAGACAGTTTGAATATTAAATCAAAATTAACAATATTGTCAGTGGACCGAAGTAACGCTTTAGAAAGTCCAATTATTAATTTTAAAATAAGATTCGCATCTAAAAATGTCAAGCATGGCACAGTAGAGTTACTCATTACGTTTTATGTGCAACATGAGGGTGGACCATAAAAAAAAATATTTTTGAATACTTAGTAATATGGTGAAAGAACATATTTTAAACCTTAATTCACCTTTCTTTTCACTTAAAACTCATTTTAGAGTATCTTACTCGAAAACAGCATTTTCATATATAAATTCGTAGAATAACAATCTAATTTTATTTTTCAAAAGTAAGAAAAATAACCGTTTCTTTCAATGATTCTTTAGAATATGACGAGGAAAAAACAATACTCAAAATTCCGTCAGCAAAATCATCAGCAATCAAAATTTTTCTAATTCTTAAACATACAATTTTCGAGTAAGGTACTCTAAGAATGAGTTTTAAGTGAAAAGAAAGTTGAATTAAGGTTTAAAATATGTTCTTTCACCATATTAGTTTTTCAAAAAAAGATTCCAAGTGCCACATGAATCAGAATATGAAAAGCTTGTATAATGCATTGAATTTGAAGAAAATGTATTTTTAACGGATATCACTCATGTCTCATCTCTTTATGTTACAGAAAGGAAACAATTAAGTCTTTTGAGTTTCTGCTCTAGATTATGAAACAAAATTCATGTATGAGCAAAGTATGTTTTCCTCTGTTATCGTAACAATAACCATTATAAACACATCCCAGGGGTAGCCGTGTGAACTTGAGAAGTCCATTTTCAAAATTTATTTTCTCATAAATTGAATAATCACTTGGTCGATAAAAATAATCCTCTAATTAATCACTCACACAATTACGAGTGAGAGTCAATTTAAGTGAGGACGACAACAGCAACACAAATATACAAGATAATACGCATGCTACGATATCTTTAATAACTCACTGAATGAATACTGAAGGTGAAATACATGTTTATATTATTAAACTACTTCTCACACATCCAAACTCTCCTTTGATGGAATAAATATTCACACAGATGCATCAGTAATGATATAACAAAGTCTCTCTAATTCCCTCTTTCTATCCCCTTTCTAGGATGAAGTCAATCAGGTGTTAACCATAAACGTTTGGATAGAACAAGTGAGCAAAGTTACTTCTTCATCATTATTTTTTCATACTTTTCCTTTTCATATTGAAGTTTTTTGATACATTGTAGCACACTGCTCATTTCTTAATATCATGGTAAGATTGTCCGTAATGAATGAAATTCCTAGGTGAGTTGTCTATACTTTGAAGTCTTCCGATTCATGTGGGAAACATTGAAACCGCAAATTGTCTCTCCCCATGTATCTCCCTCCTAATAAAGATTTCACTAAATCCAAGATTCTTCTTTATATAGGGGAAACTTGAAAAAGGTATTTTTATTCTAACGAGCATAGATGCAAAGTATACCTCTGCAATAGGGCACTGCTTTTTGAAATAAGATCACGAGGAATCGCTTTAGATTGCTCAATTAGATGATGAAGAACTAACTAATTCTGAGCCTATTTCCATCTTTCGTGCTCTTGAAATCTATCTACTAGCGTCGAAAATCTGATGTGTTGAAAATCCATATGCAATTATGGTCGCCGTCGATTTTCTCGCCTTTTAATGGCAAATAAATGGAAATATCGATATATTCTGCTCCTAAGGATAATCAAATTTTTTGGAAAATATTCTCCGTTTAGATTTCGAAATTCTGGCTAATTTTTAACTAGATATCGCGCATCAGTCACACCTTCCTAACAAAAGGCTTTTAATTGAGAACGTTTCTTCTAAA
>KL567231.1:0-14783 GCA_000715275.1 Gyrodactylus salaris
CATGACGCAAAATTACTCATTCCTACAAAGGTCAAATTATGGCGGAAAAATACGAATTTTTGAGAACCGACTTTGCTGGGTTGCTATAAACCAAGGTCCATGCTCTATTCTTAGAAGTCTGCTGAGATTGATTAAAATGACAAAATTTCTCTCCCCATGTAACTGAGGAAATTGTACTCACTTCACGATAGAATTTGCAACGGCCCTTCCATCTCTGACCATGTAGACAAATTGTGCCTTGGGAAATATAGTGGCCAAGTATACGATGCCATAGAGGACATATGGGTCCTTATCACATAGTCGGGGTGCTTTTTCGCCGCCCCCGCGTAGAATGGTCGATATGAAGAGGCGCATGGCCTCATTTATTGGGCCCGGGTAGAGGCCGATAGAGGCCAGCTTCTCGCCCTCCTTCGAGTTCAACACCCGGTCGCCGTACTTGGCAAAGTACGGCAGTATTCTCGACTCTGGGCCGCATCTGATGTCGGGATGAATGTCGAGGAGGACGCGCATTAGCGTGGTGCCGCTGCGCGGGAAGCCCCCGACGAATATAAAAGGCTCATCAATGCCAGAGAGATCTTCGCACTTAGTCTTTAGAAGGGTTGAGAAGTGGCCGAAGTTCTGGGTGATGAGGAATAACGCCACAAACGTCAATGATCCTAGGAGTATGTACCGCTGGGCGATTTTTGATATCTTGAGAAGGAAATTAAAATTATTAGGCAATCTTTGAAGTGAATGGGGATCAATGAGACTGAGAAAGTATTCTTGTAAAAGTACTTTATTTTTTATTTTCACACTTTTGAATTGCGACATTTGGTCTTCCTGTTGAGCAGAGCTGGGCATAACAAGTCTTGAGCTGGAAAGAAGTTAATTCCATTAAAATATCATTAAAGATTTTGCTAATTTCTGTTTTTTTGACCCTACACAAACTTGGACGCTTCATAACTTTGAAAAGATATTTTACTTAATTAGAATCTGTATTTAATAGATACAGAATCCCCTGCCAACCTAGTATACATTTTGGTATAAATATATGGTGTTGTTGTCAATGAAATTTTCTCAAAATTGTTACTCCATGTAACTGACACATTTTTTCATCATAAACCAGTCTTGCAATCACAGCATCTTTTGTTAAAAGTATTTTTTTCAAATTAGAGTTTTTAAGCGCTTTTGCATTAAAAGCATTTTCATTGATTTCTTTTAAAGTTCTGAGTTATTGACTCTAACATGACACACACTTGCAATATTGCTCAATAAAACACACAAGATGTGAGGCCTACTCAAATAGGCCACATCGTAAAAGATTTCAAGCCCAATTTGAACTACGAAAAAAGTATTGAATTAATTTGCTAAATAAATGAATGTAATGGGAAAGAATCCATTTGAGAGGGAGAAAAGCATAAGATCTCTAAATCTATAACCGAGAGGCCCGAGTAACTTTTAACTACTTTTTCAGGACTCTTCAGAGTCCATATCAGTCCATTGATTAGCTCTAATTATGAAGCTTCAAACTAGAAAATAACCAGACAGCGATGTATTCGTAATTAAAATGAAAATTGCAAAAGAGAATGCGGAAATTATTTTTTTATTTAACCATAACGAGCTGAAAATTCCTCAACGCTGATCTATACACTTGTTCTTATAGAAGAATCCATCATCTTTATAGGAAATCAATAATGACACCCTTACTCGTAGGTATTTTTCCATTTCTTCTCAGAAAGTTACAAAATCTCGAATTTTTCCTCATTTTATAAAATATTTTCTTGATTAATTTGCAAACTAAGCGTTAATTTACTGCAAAAATAATGTATTCAGATTAAATCAAGAATTAAATTCTAAACGCCATGTTTCCTCTCGTGATCAATTAGTCCTAGATTCTCGGGATGTAAATTTCAAAAAATTGACTTTTTAGATTCTACCCCAAAAAAATAATTTCGACTTTAAACAAGAATATCATTTCAATTTTTATCTATAGAAGATTTAAAGTTTTTCTGTTGTCACTGTGATTAACCCCAAAAGGTACAGTATTCATTGCATAGAACAGTTGTTGGCAGTGATCAAAATAACATCTCTTTCTTCATGATTAGGCAAAATGATTTTTTTTTCACACTTTTCTGATCATATTCAAAAATTTTTTTTATGAAATTGTTCCAGGGTTACATTATCTCTTAATTGATTTTCTTATAAATCATAAAAATATTGAAAGCTCTTCTTGATTGGAGTTGAAGAGGCAGCTAAACTTAAACCCCCAAAAGTGAATTAAACGCTTTATTCTCAATTTTCTCAAAATAAAGGGATTTTTGTAATTTTTACCCTTCGAATGCGAATATTAATAAAAGTATAAATAGCCTTGATGAATGCAATATTTGAGGGGAAAAATCCGGAAGTTAGATGCATTCTTAGATCGATAAACAAATCTTTTAGTGGAGAGTAATTTGTTCTTAAAACAAAACACGTATTTTAATAAACTTGATTAAACAACTTTGAAGGATATATATATAGCGGGATGATTGCTGGAGACGTTAAAGTACGTTAACAAAAAGTGCAAATTACTGTCTTCCTTGAAAAATTGGGGATTAAAAACTATTTTTAACAATTGCAAAGATATCGAAAATTAACAATTACTCAAGAATATAATCAACTGTTTAGTTACATTTTAAATGTGGCCTTGTTAGTATTAAGAAACAAAGGCATAAATTGTTACACTCTACAATATTCAGCGTACTGCAGCAATGAACAAGAGAGTTAATAATTAAATTTACTCACAACCTTTTTTTATATTTGCACTCAACCACAAACACTTTTGCTCATAATGACATAATCAGCGGTCTCGTTAAAGTTTGAAGGATCCCCAGGGTCTTTGGCGTAACCGAGGTTTTCATAAAACATTAGAGCATTCTTATTCTGATAAAAGACAGTGAGCTGAATGCGTTTTAAGCCCAAAAGGAGAGTGATTTCTTCTAAGACTCTCATCATATTCGAGCCAATCTTTCTCCTCTGATAGTCCTTTGATACTTGCAGTTCATAGCAGTAAATGGTGATGCCAGAAGCGTCATTTTCTGGTCTTAGATGAAGAAAGGCTGCGACTTTAGTTGAGTTATTCTCTCGGCAAATCATGTGGAAGGATTTGGCTGAGAATAATTCGAGCTTCTTCGTTGTCTCGTGTAGACCCCATGAGGAATTTTCATAATAGGACTTCATGTTTTCAATGAACATGAGGTAGATTTCATCTTTGAGCTCCTTTGCGAGATGACAAGAGTTCGAATATTCAACTGTGTAATCATTTATTGTACCGTGGAAGGAATCAACTCGATTAGAGAGTTTGTGTAACAAATCTTGTTTCTCTCTAATCTCTTTTTCCCTCTTGAACTCGTTGTATGATTTTGTCTTTGATTTGCTGTTCTTGATTTTAATGTGCATTACTTTCGAATTCAAGCCTTGATCAGTTATTTAAATTTGTTTCTTGTTAAACAAAATTTCAAAATTGTTAATTTGTATTTCTTGTTTAATCGATTCAATTAAATATTTGAATTGAATTCAGTTAGTTAGTTTGAGCGATTCAAACTATGTTTCTTATCAAGATTTTTGATACATTATTTTTGGAAAAGTCGTCTATCGTTACTAGTCTTCAAGCTTCTTACCTATTCTCTTTTTAATAATCATTGTCATTCATTAAAATTCAAGTTAAAGATTCTTCATGTACTTTTCAACTCTGTTCTTGTAGGTTGTGAGTTAACATTAATCAAATTTCAAAAGACAATTTTACATAGCTGTGGATTTACGATATATTTTCATTCTTATTTTGAAATTCATTGCAAGTTCTACTGACAAGTAATATCTACACGATTTATGCTTTTGAAAATCATTATTTTAAACTAAAATTACAAACTAATCAGACCATCCTCCATTATCGGCTTATAACCAGGCCTGCAATATCTTCTTTCATGATATATATATTCAATTCTTTTAACAATAAGAATATCTCGAGAACCACAAAATATTCTTGAATATTTTCTCAAAAAATTGAAGATTTATGAAATGAAATGGAAAAACTCACAAATTATGGGCCCTTCTTTGGGAATTTTCTCTGGTTTTTGTAGTTGTTTTCTAATTTAAAAAATGTTCAAGTCTTTATAAGTTGATGAAAAATGTTATTGATAAGAATTCCTTTATTTTTTTGCAGCCCTGCTTATAAATTAACAAAATCTAGGGTAGACTAGATATATTTAGTGTGAGAACGAGGTTGATATATCTACGGAACTCTGGGATGCAAAGGCCGCAATTTCGACTTTTCAAAGACAACCCGAAACCTCTTGTCAAAACACCCCCATTGTTCCAATGATGCGCAGGGAAACTTTGCCATTGTAAAACCTATTATTCTCGAGGTTAAACATTCTATCAAACTCTATTGAGTTTCAAATTTTGCAATTATAATGGAAATTGAATTTGCGGCTGCCTAGATTCAACCAAAACATCCTGACCAATAAAACCATCAAATAATTCATTCCTTCAAAGTTACAGTCCATCGAATTTTTCAGAAAGATGGTTTGTATAGGAAAATAGACAGGCAAGAAATAACAAAAACAGTAACGTCATAATTTATGTTCCCTCCCGGATGGATGAGTGTATGCGCCCTTCTAAAGTTTATTACCCCCCTTTATTCCACTCCTGTAGCAGTAGTAACTAAAGGCTATTCTAACAAATGTCAACCAAGAATTATAGGCCCAATAATTCATAAATTGGAAAACCAATGCCCGAAAAAGATTTATCTTCCCTTCCCACGATAAAACAAACAGGTTCTCATTGGTCGGTTGACTTTGCACGAGAGAAAAGTCTTGAATGAATTTCTTTTTCCACATTATTCCAAATAAAATACTATGCTGATATTTCTACTGTTGGGCTTAATCGATGCAATATCTTGGATGTAGGTTTCCATGAATAATTCCTCTTTAAATAGCGGCCTCCACAAGCTACCCAGGGATACGAGAATAGTTAACGGGACCACTCTGCCATTTAGTTATCATGACTGCTATCTGAGTGAAAGTCGGTTTGGACTGAAGAAGCGTCAGGCAGCGTTTTGTCACAAGGAACGTCAGTCGCATGTCATGTTTGGAATATTCCGAGCTGCTAAGAACCTGGTGGAGCAGTGCCCAAGGGTCTTCTCCGATCGCCGTTGGAATTGCAGCTCGATACATTCCCTACCGAATCACTCACCGGAGTTGAGAAAGGGAACCCGGGAGCAGGCTGTGGTCCACGCTTTCTCTAGCGCCGCCTTGATCTATGAATTTGGCCGGTTGTGCTCGGAGAATGTTATACAAAAGTGCTCTTGCACTTCTACAGCGGCCAATCGTCTAGAGAGCCATCAGTTCTACCACTCTGGATGCTCTGATAACCTCAAGATGGCCAAAAGGTTCCTGAGCAGATTCCTCGGCTTCCCGGCAATTAAGGAAGAGCAGAGGGTCCGACGGAGAATTCGTCGCCCGAAGCATCTCACGAATGAGTACTATCAGCCGAGATTGCGGAGATTTCAGAGGTTTATTTCACAAAGTTTTGATAATGAACAGTGGGAAAACCGATTTGCTAGACATGAAAATGGCCGTAGAGTCAAAAGTAAGACTACAACGAATCAGGATCGCATTTTCAATCGATTGATGAATGTTCACAACTACTTTGCTGGAATTGTTGTGAGTGCAGACATTCAAGTCTTGCAAGAATAGTAGTGTCCAACTGTCTTTTACTCAAAACCTCCTTCATACTGTCAGTTTTCTTCATCCTTGTCTCCAACGCATTTCTAAGAAAGAAACCTTTAAAGTATCCAAATCAGCAGAGCAACCCCAAATATGCTTCTAAAATTTTCCCACTATGCGTCTATAATATGCCCATAAAATGTTGAAATATACCCTAAATATACTCATATAATGTGGGAAGAAGTTAATGTGAAAAAGTTGAGCTGCAACATATCTGAAATCTGCGTTAATCAAAAACCCTGAGAGTTACAGATAAAAGTGCTTTTGAAATTGTCTTGTTAATCACAACTCTTAGCTTATGGAGAGAAATCAAAAGAGTATTTGCAAATGTGTCGGAATGAGTACATCATGTGTACAGAAGATCTGCTTCAAAAAACTACTCAGAGTCAATGACCAACTCATCAAAGAGGAATTGAAAAAACTCTATGTCGTAAGTATCTTTTTGTTCATATATTTTCACAATTGACTTTCGAGAGGCCAGTCAATGTGTAAAATCTAGCATCCGTAATGTGTGAGCAAAAAAATAGTTTTATGTCAAACCAAATAGTCGAGTCAAATCCATGAATCTGATGGCATTTTGGCGACGTGTTAATTATTTGAAAGAAAACAGCAGAGTAAATCCTGCTTTTTGAAATTTGTGAAAATTTGAATTGAGCGTGACATGATTTCCTTTGGATTGGCTAGCTCGAATTTTGGCCACAAAGTTTTAGAGAAAAATATATCTGCTAGAAAAATGAAAAATAATCAAAATTAATTTGATTACAGTCAATCTTCAATAATGCTCAAACTATAGTGTTAAAAAACCCTCTTCCGTAATATTAAAAGAATAGTGCAAAAATGAAAGCTTACTTTTTTGATGGCTTGACTCGAGGTGAAAAGTATTTTGAAAATCGATATTGACACTTTCTATCCTCCTCATTCTCAATGAAGCAGAACTCTTACGCTCGTCGGTACAACATTATAAAGATTCTATTCATACACTTATTGTTGACAGATATCCTTTATTTAATCCCCCCTTTTGGATTGCCTTTCCGAATGTCTCTTCAAATTACTTATATTATATCACAGATTTTTTGAAGTTTGAGTTTATGATGACGAACCTGATTCCTTTTTAAGTTCAGCGATTAGACTTTTTAAATTCTGGAGATTCGTCGTTGCATCTCAGGATACTTTCATCTTTGATGATTTGATGGATAGTTCTGATAGAGCAACCAAATGTATCCTAGAGAGGGGATAAATCCTTCTTTTTGTATAACTTTTTGAATTTTTAATATGTTCTTCTTCTCAAGGAGCGAATCAAAAATTAAGGAGCCTTGAAGGTGAAAAGATGCTTATTAACTAAAGCGATCACGATTCAAGCTTTCATGTGTATTCAGCTTTGAACTTCAATTGGCTCAAATGGGTGGAAAAAATTCAAATTATTTATTTTTTCTTTGAATTGAGTCGATTCTAACTCTCTTCGGGTTCGCAAGAGGAGTTATAATGGGGAAGGGGGTTTGAAACTATTAACCAAGTCAACTCGTCTCGATGAGGGAGGATTTCAGATGAATAATACAAGGTCATTTCTTTGTTTTAGACAGCCAGAATGACGAGAGTGAACGAAGATGACAAATTCAAACCGTTAATGGTAGCAGGAAATTCAAACTTTATCAGTGATAATGAAATTGTATTCACAGAATCATCGCCTGATTACTGCATTTTGGAGCCGGAAAGAGGCTCTACCGGGACATTTGGAAGGTATTTGAAAATATGAGCAATTTTAATTAGATATTGTCTGGCTAAGACTTTAGGTATAGAATTCATCACTCAGAAGAAAGATTTTAGTATAGTCTAATTTCATTGGTCAATACCAGTCAGCCAATAAGATTAGATTTTGTGTAATATTGATTTGTGAGAAATTTCAACTTGAGAAAAAGTTTTAAAAAGGCTGTTTTTAAATGACAAGAGTCATCTTAAGAACTTAGTCAATATAATTTATGATTCTCTAAATCTTTTCTAGAACTTGTAGCCTCTCAGCTGGCACAATACATTGTGACAACATGTGTTGTGGTAGGGGCTATTTGAACCGTACTATAACCTTCACTGACCATTGCCGATGTAAAGCTGATATATCGATGAGAATTGTTTGTGAACAATGCGTTAAGAATAAAATAGAACAGGTTTGTCTCTAAAAGAAAACTCAGTTTATGAATTGCAATTTCTTCTTTAATAAATTATTTTGATATGTATTCTCTTCAATTGAAACTCTTTGATGCTACTTACCAGTGGGACATCAAAGCAAAACGTGTTTAAAATGAAAAGTGGATTAAATCATCTTCATACAGGCACTATCCACGGAAAGCTTAACCCGCGAAACTATTATGTGATTTGATTTTCAAAACGATTCCCAAACCATGTTTTTCTCGCAATGTCTTACTAAGCTTCTCGAAGGTGACGTACATGATGTACGGTACATCGCTGCTCGTATATCAGCAAGTTCTTGAGTACTACAATTCTCGGGTACGAGGGATTTGTGGTTAAAGGTCCACTTTATAATGACGATTCGTCTAAAGTGAGATGAATTCGATTGGCAGCCCACTCTTTTTTCGACTACCCTGCTGGCCTCTTGTGCTCGATCTCCAAGGAGGAATCTTAGATGATCAGAACCATCCAACACAACTCCTCCATTATTAGTCCACAGACAACAATGAATCTCCAATTCTTACTCTATTGTCTTGCCTTATTGTTATGACACGAGGAATGTCGTGTAAGAGGACCATATCGTGTTATCTTTATACCGACAATTGGACAGAATTTATAACCTCTCACTTTATGTATGCACATAACTAGACCATTTTAAATACTTCTTATATCATACCTCTAGTTAATCTACCTCACTAGGCCTGTAAAAATTCTATAATTATTAAAATACAGGTCAAGTCGCCTGCTAGTTAGCCCAACTTGAATGTGAATTTTATCACATTTTTTTCTGAGCTACAACCAATCAAATTGAGTTTAAAAAACACGTGTACTCGGTAAGCCAGTTTTGTCGGGTATTACCCTTTCATGCCTCTTATTTTGGACTATGCTAATTATGTATTCTATGTAAAAAGCATAGTCCAATATATCACAGAGGTCAAATAAAGGAATGAATAATTTTTATGACATAATCAGAGAGGTTAAAATTAGAATCTGTAATTTAAAAATCGACATTAAAGTCTTCATAATCAAAGACCCCTTAAATGTGTGCACTAGCACAGTGTTTCTAGAAAATTGTTTATTTTCAGAATAACCGGCGCATACAACTCAGAGAGAGAGAGAGCACAATCTTCCCAATGGTCACAATACGAGCTATTTTATAATTTCACTACGATTCAAAGAAAAGGTTTTAGTGTGTAATTCTAATAAGAAATAGTTGAGTTATTGTTTTTCTTGCAAAATTTAATCAAAATTATATTTTCCTCCATTTAATTGAAATAAGTAAATTCTTTCTTAATAAATTGATAGCTATCATCTCTCGTTGTTCTGATGAATTCAATCGTGTCTATCTCTTTTCTTTGTCCTTCACAAATATAGCAATAGTAATTTCACAGTGATCAAGATATCTATCACGATAAGGTGTGGTAAGTATAAATCTAAAAAAAATCATATTTTTTCTCCGTATTTGAATATTTGGGAGGTTCCTGTCAGGATGGATTTGGCAATAAGAGACTTGATGTGAGAGAGAGAGAAAATCTTCAGGAGAGTAGGCAATTGTTGTATTGATTTCTGTCTGTAGATGATGAGTAAGGCCCGTTAGAATGATTATTAGCGTTAGTTGATAAATCGCTGAAAGAGCTGCTCGAGTGCATTGGCATTTGATTTAACATTTTCTCTAAAAGAAAGAGGAACCTGATTACGGAAATATCAAAAGGTTATCATTCTCTAACTGTCCCAAGCAAAACTTGAGTAAATGATTTCTCTGGTTATTTCCACCCAAAATGAAAAAATGGCAGTCGGCTGATTATAATCGATTACAATTGATTTTTCAGTGTTTTTATTTGCAGCGACCACTTGTACTGATGCCAAATCCTTCTTTGAGTCAACAGAAAAATTCGAGTTTTGTCTTGAAGTGAATTTGTAAGCCATCTTTCATATTCGTCCCAAAATCTTCCTTTCCGTCTCAAAACCTTTTCGCAAGTGAATTCTTTCATTGATAATGTGGTTAGTATTTATCGAGACAAGTTTTCTACAAGGAAATACCGAGTCGGTTAACAAGTTTACTCTTCAGTATGGTCGAGGGCACATCGTCTTAGAACGAGAGTATAAGGAATACTTTCTCATTTTCTTCAATTTCGCTTAGAGGGGCTTTTTGCTTGGAGTTCTTCCGAATATTTTCGTCAGGGTATCTACAGTTTGCAAATGTCTGGGTATTTCGTCATCCATTCACATATGAAGTCGACTTTTTCTTGTAGCAAGACATGCTGGATAATGAAGAGATCAAGTATTGGGCAAATTTTAAGCCATATGCTGTCCCTCAATGCAATTTGATAGGTCTCAGTGTTGTTGTGAGATTGTCATAAACTATGCCCGATTTGCTGTATTTTCAGCCTTAGTGGATTTTCCATCCACGATCCAGAACCTTTTCTTATAAGAAAACAGGCTGCTACCATTTGTAAATTAATCCTCTGAAGAATATCATTATTAGTCTTCAAACTCTTTAATGTATCAAAATATTTTCCAATCAGGAAAGGGAAGTTTTCTCTTGCTTTAGCCGTACCCGGGCGTCCTTGGCAAGAGTTTCAAACCGTTGTCTGTGTTGATCAGAAGTAGGCTCGAATTTCTCTATTGACTTTAGGAAGTAAAAGTGGTCGCTACAAATGAAAACACTGAAAAATCAATAATAATTGATTGAAATCGGCCTACTGCAACTATCCCAGAGGACAATACCAGTCAAGTATTGAAAACTCCCTCAAAATCAATAATAATTGATTTACACTTTCTACACTGGCAAACACAAATTTGAATTTCACAAGTGCAACCAGCCCACTTTATGTTTAGAATATCTACTTTTTCTCATTCTTCATAGTAGGTTCTATACTCAGTACAGGTGAAGTATTTTTATGATTGCTCAATTGCTGATTAGCAAATGAAAGGTCGCTGACATTTTGAACATGAATATAAATGAACCCGTGAATATTTGGGTTTAACAACATTTATGTCACACTTGGATAAAAAAACTGCATTTATCTCGAAAATGAATGAAGAAAAAATTTTACCAGAAAACTTACTCCAGGAATGCAGAAGTCAAAAGCGTTTTAAATTTGTAACACGTGGTTTTTATTTCTTCACAATGAACAGTCACTATTTTAAGGCCCTAAATATTGGTTTCATAACCGAGTCTAACTTTATGAGGAGTTATACCAGAGAAGAAATCAAGCCCATGCCTTATGAGAAGTCACGTGTTTGAACAATCTTACTCCATGAACTGATTAGGACGTAATTTGAGTTCAATCATTCTTCTTCCACTCACTTTTGTAGAGATTTGGATCAACTTGTTGTGCTTTTTTGAGATGACCAATCTCCATGGTGTCTATCACCTCCTCGGCTTCTTCCACAGTCGATTGGGAATTCTCCTTCTGAATAATTCACAAATTATGTTTGGGATACATTTTATCACATAGTAATGAACTTTTCACATAAAGTCTACAGACTGTCAAATCAGATGGAAAACCATTGCCTTTGAGACTACTAGAGAGTGCCATACAAGCTGGTGAGTCACCACAGAGACAACTGGATTGGGAACTTGGGACCTCTGAGATTAATAATATGAGAAAATATTTAAGTTGAGTCATCGAAATTTCATAATACAGTAAATTAAACGTCAGAGAGCTATGTTTGCGTTGCCCAGAATGGTAGTAAAGTTGACAGTTTATATTTTTTTCTTATAGATCATTTTATGAATGGAATTTATTTTCATTTAAATCAATAATTCAATTATATTTTCATGTCAAAGGTTAATTTATCCCAAGTAGAAAAAGGAGGAGGGGAAGACATAATCAGGCTACAATAACATATTTTAGCACTTTTATTCGTCATCTATATTTATGACATCATTCATTCATTTGTACCGCACAATTTACACAATGTGTAGTACACATTGTTCATCCTCATTAAGTTTTAGAATTTAATTCCCCACTAAGTTTTTAATTGTAATAAACTTTAATAACACCAATAACTTTGGATTATTTTTAAAATCTAAAAATACAAGGTTTATACACCATTGGAAAGGTATTTTCGAGACTGAGCTAATTATACAGGATAAAATGTTATGCCTTGTTAATTGTTGGAAAATGCCTACTAAATTCTATACTGGTCCTAGCCCATAAAACATCCAAATTGCTGATAAATTTAAGGTGAGCATACTTAATTTGAAAATGATTATAACCTCTTCATTGATTGGAATATCTCATGGATTCGGTTAAAGATCTACTCAGAGCACAGAGATGGAGGGAAAGATAACTCGCGCCAATGTCAAATATAACATGTACGAAGTTCTACAACCAGATATCTGTGTCAGATACAACTTTATAAATTAATAGAAAAGAATTGATATTATTGATTTGTAGAAATAAAAACAGAACGGCTGAGACTCAATTGAACATATTCTACATGTTGGAAGCCGAATAAAATACTGCGAATTAAATCCTTATTGAAGTGATGTTTATCCCTGAAGAGAGAAGGATTAAAAAAGATTATCTTACACGAGATGAAAACGCTGAGCAAGCTTGTGTTACTTGGCTACAAATGTTTCCAAGTTACCAAGATGTAATGAAAAGGATATTATCATTTACTAATCAATATTATCTTAATAGTTGAAATGAAATATGGATCTATTTTTAGAAGTTATCTAAATATATACTCATAGAAGAGGGATTATATAGTTTTGTTGGATATTTTTAGTGAAATGAATGAGCCTATAACCAAAAACTATTAGAGATTCGAATTTGGCGCTTATATTTTACCTTGGATATGCAGTGCGCAGAGATCCTCCATCAAGAGCATGTGTTGAAACGCATAAATGTTATAAATAAAATTGTTTGTTGGCCTCAGTAGAAAATATGCATTTGCATATTAATAAAATTGAACTGTTATCACTATTATCGGGGATTGCAATTTTCTATCGTGTGTAATTAATTCACCTCTGATCGTTGAATCAACCTCTAATTGGCAGTTATTAATCACTTGTGCATTAATTATCATAGTATTATCTTTATTAAGAATGTATGACTCTTTCGAAAGGATAAAACTTTTCGAAAAGTAGTCCCTAAATGATTCATATAAAGAAGAGCAATCTTGAAAAACCATATTCATTGAAGTACGATAGATTTTTCCTAAAGAGTTTCAGTTAATTGGGAGCCTTCTCAGCTGTAAAATCTGCAATAAATTCATCGAATTTATTGATAATGCATATTTTCAAAATCCCAGTGCATATTTCTGGTCAATTTCTACACTTTATAGTAACTAGATTTAAATGGTTTGAGTGAGTTTGAGTAGAAAACCTTATTCCTGTTTGAGTAGAGTCTGTTAAGAATATCAAAAAAGCAATCTCACATCATTGACGGGACTCGAGGCCGCTTTAGCTGGGTTCTTAACTTTTGGAGATTCTCTGGACGCAGCATGAATTGACATTGAGGTGAATTTTTTTGACGGCTGAGTTTGGAACTCAATACCATTCTCCTCGTTGATCATCTCTGTGGACTGATGCGATGGTAAGCTAAAAGTAGAAGCATAATATAAAAGACATGAACAACATGGCTAGACCGCAATATTGTCGCGCCTTAAAATCTTGAGATTTGGTAGTGAGGTCATTAGGGTTAACCAATCAAAACAATCGACTAGGATTCACTTTGTTTGTATGCAAATAAGGGTACTGAAATGTTTGGTAGTCTGCTAGTATTAAGATTTTTTTCTCAAGCGAATAAATTTAATTCATAATTTCTTACAATTTGAGATCAGTATCAAATTGCAGGTAATGTAGAATCCTTTTTTGGGAGAAATAATCTTTTAGTTATCTTAAATGAGATTTTTCAAAAACTTGTTTATACGTTGGCCTTGCCATGGTTGGTGGACCAATCGGAATGAATCATTCAAAATTATCCAAAAAGTTAGCTTCAGAAAATACACTGAGTCAAGGTCAATGCAAGAAAATGATTAGTATTCTTTTTCAAGTGACAATCAGTGTTGTATTATCGAAAGATTCTACACCAAGGTCAATAGACATCACATTTTCTAAAATATTATTGTTGTCGAAATTGAACGCTTATGATTTCCGCAAAATAGATAATAAAGCATATTATGAGTACATATATGAAGAGGAGTAGAAGATAAAAATAACGTGAATCAAAAAATACATTTTTTCCCTAAAATGAAAATTCAAACAACCTATAAGATTTGACCAAAATAACTGATCAATACAATTTCTCTGGTAGAGTTCATTTGGAATATACAATTCATAGGAATAATGAGGTACTCAAAAGCGAACTAGAATTACTAAGGATTGAATCAAGATGTTATTGGTTCGATTTTGTAAAAATAACTTTTTTGCGTATTTTTCAAATTCAAATCTTTGAATTTTATTTTTTCTTAGAATTGAGTTTCATAGCCGAGTCTAACTCTCTTCGGGTTCACATGAGGGGTTATAATGGGGGAGGAAGTTTTAGAAACTATTTACATAGTAAATTTGTTTCAAGGAGGGAGGAGACCGGAATCGAACCCACGCAATATGAGATATCATATTTATTGGACTTGGGGAACATTCCACTACACCATCCCTTCCAATTTGAGGTAGTAAAATCTTTCCTTTAGACTTAATTAATCAAAAAATCTTAACACCTTTTTGAATATGCAAAAATATGTATTATCAATAAATTTGACGAATTTATTGTAGATTTTACAGCTAAGAAGGCTACCAATTAACTGGAACTTGCAATACATACTTCAATAAATACGGTTTTTCGAGATTGCTCTTCTTTATCTATATGGATCATTTAGGGGGCTAATTTTCAAAACGATATCTTT